>JAJTUS010000161.1:0-120821 GCA_021399465.1 Hyaloscypha sp. PMI_1271 | reverse complement strand
TGGATCCGATGACTTTGATGTTTCATGACTTTCTCCATATAGCCCTTTTGGAGGTCCCTGCCGACTTCCTTCTTGGCAGCTTCTACCAGGTCGTCGATGTCAGTGGGGCATTCATTGTCCTCCTCGGCTTTCAGGAGCTTTCGCCATGCCTTAGTCTCGCTCCAGCGCTTGTTGCGGGGTCCTAGGCTGGTGGCGATGGTTGTTTGTTGCCGACATGTCCTACGTCTTCGTCGGCGGCCGATTCCTCCTTGTCGGACTCCTCGCTCTCCTCCACTCTCTTCCGCTTGAGTTTCTCGGGTGTAGGGGCGACCTTCTGTGCTTTCTTGTCGCTCTTCTTCTTCTTGGAGGATTTGGAGGGTTTCTTGGCGTTCTTTGAGGGGGTTTTGACGACATTCCTGAAGCTGTTTATGGCATTTTGGACGTCGCTCTTGGTCTTCTTGGTTATCGGATCGACATCTTGGGGGTTCTCGTCGTCCTCTCCAGTGAGATCAAAGGACTTGTTCTTGGTCGGGTCGATGAGAACGATAGGCTTTCTCTTGGGGGGAAGGATGGGGGGTTTGTCCTGGGCGGGACTATCGCTGCTACCGTCCAATCCGCCAAGGGAGCCCTCAGGGTTATGGACTTCCTCGTCAAAATCCGCCGCTCCGTCGTCTGGTTGATCTCCAACTTCGTCGGGAAGGGGGTTTGTGTCGTCGGTCTCACTTCTTGGAGGAGGGGCATTGGGCATTTCTGTATTGGGTGGGGGCTAGGGCCGTCAGAAATATCCATAGCCATGTCTGATCCGCCGTCAGGAATATCGATTCCGTCGGCAGGAGTGTCGGTTCCGTCGGCGGGAGTGTCGGTTCCGTCGGCGGGAGCGTTCTTTTTGTCTTCTTCTTCCCATTGGTGTATCTCGACCTGCTCCCTAGGGACGATGTTACCCTCGGCGTCCGTATAGGCAGATTTGCCAGTATGGTCTGTCATCTGGGTGTGGAACAAAGCTGAGGCGCTGGCAACACTACCATCCGGGCCGAGCTTCTGGAATATGTTGAGAACAGACAGTGCAGCGTCTGGCAAGGTGCCCATATCGCCGTTCTCTTGGGCCATATCTATGGCTAGGTCGTGGTGTTGGTGTAGTGGAAATAGATGTAGTTGTAGGAATTAAGGTGGTTGAGAGGGATTTCGCGATATTTTATAGGGTGGAAAGTTGTAAATTCACTCCCGTCTCAGCTTTACAGATTCACCTCTCCCTAAGCGAGCTATTCCAGTGGTAGGATATATCGAGGTATGACAAAAGGGAGGTTTTTTGCCTAGTTATAGGGAAGGAACATGGTACTAAATCGTATAGCTGAACAAAGGGAATACGCTTCAGGTTTAGACAAAACCTGGAAAAATGTCTAGTTCTTTTCTTCTCCTCCTCTGGATCCTAGAGCCCCTATACTAGGGTTTATCGTCATCAGGGTGGTTTTCGTCGAACTTATCCTCCTCTATACATCTGATCCAGTGGTTCAAGCGGACGGGAGGTCCTGCTTCGTCGGGATTTTGCTCGTGGAATCTTCGGAGTTCTAGAGCGGAGTTCTTGAAGTTTGACGCAAGGTACCATTCGTCGTCTATATCCCATCCCTTCTACTCTACTTTATAGTAGAGTTTGCTATGAAGCGTCCTAGAGGATAGGATCCTCTCGACCTCCCATTCCAGTTCGCCGTTTACCTCTATTGAGTCCGGCTCCTCATTCGTCTGGCCGGGCAAAGGGTTACCCGGGTCCTTACGAAGTCTGTCCGCATGGAAGATTGGCCATATCTTATAGGATGGTGGGAGGTCTAATTCATAGGAATAGCCGACCATTTGGATGATTCTGAATGGTCCAGCGAGAGGGTAGTCTAGCTTATCTGAAGGTCGGTCCGTTTTCCATGTCTTTTTGATCACATAGACCATATCCTCTGGGCCAAAGTCAGGTTCTCGCCGTTTCTTATTAGCTTGTTTAGCATATCGTTCTTGGGCCTCAGCCATACATTATCGGGCATAAGTGACTACTATGTCGATTCTCTTAGCCCACTACTGTGCTTCTTCGCGATTTAGTTTCTCCCTTAGCGTCTTGAACTTCGTGGTCGAGAGCGTCTAATCGAAGTCTAGTCGGGGTTCGTACCTATAGTCGACTATTGAGGGCGATAAGCCGGTCGATTCGTGAGGGCAGGCGGCGCCCGCGGTATCAAGTGCCGGGAGTAGGTCCGCCCAGTCGTCCTGAAAGTAGTTCACGAAGGGGCATAGTCGTATATCAATTATCTAGTTGACGATTTCTGTCTAGCCGTCGGTTTGGGCGTGTTCTGCCGTCGAGAGCTTTAGTTTGGTCCTAGTTAATTTCGACAATTCGTCTATAAAGTCTGAAATAAACTAGGGGCCTCGATCGCTAGTAATAGTCAGGGGGGAACCCCTGAATCGCCAGACATATCGGTAGAAGAGGCCGGCGGCAGTCCTCGCCGTAGCGTTCTTCGTAGTGGGTAAGCTGATATGGTGTTTGGATAGCCGGTCGACTATAATAAAGATATTGTCGTATCCTTTGCTCGTCGAGCCAGGGCTATAGAAATCCATTGATAAGTCGTCCCATGTCCTCAAGGGAACTAGCAAAGGGTGTAATAAGCCGGGCGTCTTGTCCCTTGGCTTATGGGATCTCCGGCATTCGTGGCAGTTTGCCACGAACTAGTCGATGTCCGCTGAGAGGCTAGGCTACTAGTAGAGCCGTTTGACCAGGATCTTCGTCTTGTTCCGACTAGGGTAGGCTATAGTCGTCGTACTATGGATCTGTCGAAGGAGTCTGGTTCGTAAGTAGTCATAGCCGTCCGGTACTACGAGCTTCTTACCGTAAAGTAGGTGATCTCCGGACATCTCCTATAGGTTAGTCTTCTAGCGGGCCTTCTCTCGATTATCCTCTAAAGACGGATCTGTGAGATTCGCCTGTATGACCTCGTTCGTGACTATTAGTTCATCGATTCCTCTAGGCTTCGAAGGGGGAGGGATGGCGACTGATTCATTGATAGCGGCGAGGATTATACTAGGATGGAAAACCACACGCGTCTTTTTAGCCTCTTTAGCCTACTTCTGTATAGTCGTGAGCTCATCCTTCCTAGATAGGATATCGGTAATCGTGTTCTCTTTACCCGGCCGATAAGTAATCTGAAAGTGGAATAACGATAGGATGTCCATCTATCGTATCTACCGCTCGTTCAGGAGCTTCTTCGTCCCGAAGTACTCAAGTACCTTGTAGTCTGTAATAATAAGAAAAGTAGGCAGACTAATTAGTTCTGCCCGCCATTCTTGTAGCCCTTGGACGACGGTAAGTAGTTCCTTGTCGTGGATTTCGTAATGAAGCTAGGCGTCCTTGAGAGCCTTGGAATAAAAGGTGACGGGGTGCCATTGTCCGTCCTCGGTACTCTTCTGGGTTAGTACTCCTGCGGCAGCTAGGTCCGAATAGTCGGTTTCTAGTCGGGTTTCTCGGTCGTACCGGAAGTAGAGTAGTATAGGTACTGAGATAAGTAACCCTCTGAGGCGTTCAAAGGCGTCTCGTTAGTTCTCGTCGAGTGTGAACTTCGACGGTGTGTCCTTTTCTGTTAGTCGGTTCAGGGGGCAGGAGACCCGCCTATAAGCCTATATAAACCTCCGGTAGAAGTTACAGAAGCCTAGGAACGACTAAACCTCCTTCTTAGTCATAGGAGGGTCCTAATCCCGGATAATAGCGGTCTTGGCAGGATCTACCTGGACGCCCTGATCAGAGACGACGAACCCTAGGAATGTCGTCTTCGATACCTCGAACTCGCACTTACGGATATCGACTTGTAATCCGGTATCCTCGAGTTTCCGTAGGACCATCCGGATATATTATCGGTGTTCCTTCTTACTCTTAGAAAAGATTAGGACGTCGTCCACATAGGCGGAGCAGAAGCTGTCCAAATAGTCGATTAGGACGGCGTTCATATATCTCTGGAACGTTACAGGACCATTATAGAGTCCAAATAGTAAAACCACCGGTTCGTAGGAACCATACCTCGTCCGGAAGGCCGCCCATGCCGTGGAGCTTGGCTCTATTAGGATCCGGTTAAAGGCGTATCGGACGTCTAGTTTAGTAAATACCGACGATTCCGCCAGACGGTCGAGTGTTTCAGTAATAAGCGGTAGAGGGTAGCGATCCTTCTTCGTTAGGGCGTTTAGTTGGCGATAGTCGATGCAAAAGCGTAGGCTGCTGTCCTTTTTCTTGACGAATAAGACAGGCGACGAGAAGGGGGAATCGGACGGCTTAATAAAACCCTTCTTTAGGTTCTTAATCAGGTACTCCCGCATTTTTCCTAGTTCTAGGGAGCTCATTTTATAGAGGTGGGCCGCCCTCATTGAGGGATCTAGTCCGTCGAAGCGGAGCTTATGGTCGAATGGCCGAGACTGTGGTAGTGTATCTACCGCTTTTCTCGAGAAGGCGCTAGCCATATCGTCGAGCCAGGAGGGCAATATAGTCCGAAGCTCCTGTAGCTCACCGGGGTCAAAGAACGAGGTATCGCCGAGGGCATCCTATTCGTCCACGTCGAGAGTATATATGAGGTCGCAGGTTTGAGCTGAACACCCGGCTATATGGGTTTTTGGACACTTAGTAGCTATCGGTAGGGACAGGTGTTTCCTCGGTTTCCGATCTCGTTTCTCTAGCTCGTGGTCGATCTCGTTAATAGTAATAGATCCGACGTGATTATCAGGATCCTTTATACTAAGTTAGAAGGCTGCTACACCGACGAGGCATATAGAATAGTCTATTGGTTTGCCTATATCGATGATATTGAGGTTTAATTCCTCCTTCCTAGCCTGGTATTCGGCTTTCCGAGTAAGGAGGTCTCGTGGAGGGGCGAGGGGTACCGTTCTGTCGCCCTCTGGTTCTTCTACACTCGTCCTCTTTAGGACCCGAGTCGTAGTGTCTCCCGGCCATCTGAGTTGGTTCTATCGGTAGTCCGGTAGTACACCGTGTTTAGTAAGCTACTTCCTCCCCAGGATTATATCGTGAGAGCCCAGGTCGGCGGATAGGAAGTATTGTCGGGTCTAGAGGTATTAGTCGATTTCCAGGTCCACTATAACGACTTACCGGACAGCCTTACTAGGTTGTCCGTCGAATCCTCGAAGGGGAACGGGATCTGGAAGTGTATACACCGGCATGTGGAGTACTCTGGTCAGGGGGCGGACGTGCTTTTGGTTAATTAGAGCGTACGTGTTCGCCCCGGTATCCACCAAGCACTAGAAGGTCATAGTATTTCCCTTCTAGTGGACCCCGCATTCGACTAGGAACTGCTCCCCGCCGATAAGTTGAGTGAGGTCTACTGGTTCTTGGTGGAATTCTTGCTCTAGGAGGGCCACCTCTATACCTAGAGCTAGACTTTTCCCGAGTCATCGTCGTCGGATTCCTCTTCAGACGGCGGATAGGAATCATATTCCACGTCGTTTAGGTCTAGTTCGCCCGTTCTGTCCGCGCGGTCTTCCTCAAGATAGGCGACTTTATAGGCGTTTGGGTAGTCCTTTTTGATGTGGCCGGTCTTCCCACACAGGTAGCAGTTAAGCGTCTCAGGCATTTCCAATTTCTTCTCGAATTCCCGGCGGACTAGCTCTCTTGGTCGTGAAAAGGCCGGTCGGGTCGTTGGTTCCGTTAGGCGTGGGTTAGTGGCTAGTCCCTGATTACCACCGCTCTTCCCAGTCCGGGGAGTAGTACGACGGCGGATCGTTTCTGTCAGGCGGTTTTCTCTGGATTACCGGTTCTTGATTAAGAGAAGCCTGTTCTCTTGTTCCATACACCATTCGGCGAGATCCCTAGGCGTGTCGAACTTCTTGTCCCCGAGGCTCTTGAGTAGCTCCAGGTTCATCTTATCCATCAGATCGTCGTACTGGTCGTCCGTCGATTTCCCTAGTTTAGTCGTGAGACGGGTAAATTCAGCCCAGAACACCGGGAACGCTTTGTCTCCTTGTCGAAGTCGTCGGTAGTCCTCCTTCGCCTCCTAGCGTTCCATTTCTTTGCTTTTGCCGTAGGCTTGTTGGAGGATCTTGAAGATCTGTTCGACTGACGAGATTTGTCCGACTGAACCGGGTTCTAGTCGATCACGTATGAGGTCCCTGGCGTCTCCAGCGACCAGCCGTGCTGTGTAGGCGATCTTCAGGGGTTCGCTATCAAACTCAGTGGAGTTCTGTGTCAATTTGTTCCTCATGTCGAAGACCTAGTCGTTGATCTGATAGTCGTCCTTACTAGTAAATGGGGCCGGATCCTTGATTCTGACGAGTCGGGGTCTATCGCCGTAACCCGGTGATGCTGAGCCCCGGTACTGCCCTCCAGGTGGTTCTCCCGTTAGGGAGCGTCGACTTTCCTAGACATCCGCCCACTTGTTCCTCCATTTCGCCGCATCTAGCTGAGCAGCTCTCTCCTTTTCGCGAAGCCGGTTAGTAATCGCTTCTAATTCGTCGATTCTGTCATTCAACTGGTTGATGTAAACGTGGGCTTTCTAGCTGTGGTCCGCTTATCGGTCGAGCATATTACGGTATTCGTCGATAAGGTCTTCCCTAGCTATCAATTTCCTTCGTTCGACGGGTGTCTTGGGCGTGTCCGTACTAATCTGTGCCTCCCTGTCGGCTAATCGTGTCTTTACGTCGTCGTCAGGGAAGGTTCTACACCAGGCCTCCCGGTGTTGGCGGTCTGTAACGTCGAAGTCCTATTCCTCTGTTCCGTCGCGCTGGGGCCTTTTGCCAGCCGCACCGAAGGTTTCCGTACTTGGCCTAAGGTCGTCTGAGCCAGACGGTCCGGGCGTATCGTCCATCAAGACTATGCCCTAAAGGGGTCTTAGTCGCTTGAGATCGGCTAGCTGAAACCGATCGTCGGCTCTCCTTGTTTTGAATCGGCGAGCTGAAGCCGATTGTCGTCCTTTTTTGTTTTAGATCAGTAGACCGGACTGATCCTTCCTTGGGTAGGGGTGGGGCCGTTTCTTTCTCTCTCGTCGGTCGGCGAGGGGTGTCGTCTGGTCCAGCTGAGGGTCCGACTCCGAGGTCAGCTAGGTCGTGGAGGACGGGGACGTCGTCTGTTCTAATTGAGGGCCGGGCTCCGAGGTCAATCAGGTCGTGGAGGACGTCGATTCCTCTTTATTTTGAGTCGGTGGAATAGTGCCGACTGTCGTCTTTCTTTGTTTTGAATCGGCGGACCACAACCGATTGTCGTTCTTCTTTTCTTTGAGATTCGGGAGGAACACCGAATGTCAAGGGCGGTATAGCTGTCTTCGCCCCCCAAGGACGTAGTACCCTAGTCCTTTGTCGGGAGTATTGCTATCGCCTCTACAGGCCGGGTCGAGTGAGCTTAGTATTATGTCACGGCGGGATCAATGCAATGGTCGAGGCTCAAGGTTCAAAGAATCTCGTGTATTGAAAATACTAAGCTAAGGGGCAAAGAAGGGAGGAGTCCCTCGACCTTTAAGAGAGTCTTGCCAAGATCCCCAGCTTAGTCCCGCGTTTCGCCCCTAGCCCCTGATACCTAGCCCCTGGCGGATTATGTGGAGGTGCCAGCCGTCACAGCTTGGTTCTTGCTAATAGCCATCTCAACGGGGATCTTATGAAAGCCTTATATATGCTTCTTCATATTCTCTGAAATAGAAGTATTGTATAGTGTTCTCGTTTCCTTATTACAATGGATACAATAGAAGTGGGCTTGGTTCTCTTTCTCAGTAGGATCACGTGTATGCTTCCAGACCGGGGCCTTCAATTTTCGGCTGTGGGAGGGTTCTATTTCTAGATCTACTAAAGCAGAAGCTAGAGAGGAAGAGTCTAGCTCATGCGAAGAAGACATATTAAGCGTGTGATCCAAATAGAATTATAATAAAAGATGTGAGAATGGAGAGAGTGAAAAATTAGAGGGTGCGGGGTAGAAAGCGGTGTAGGAATCGATAAGGAATCGATACGTATCGATAGTTACTAATACCTTACTAATACCAATACTATATCGATACCGTATCGATGCCTCAGGTATTTTTGCCAAGCCTGGTGTATCCGTCATATGACTGCAAACGAACGAAGAGTCCGAGTCGAGCCGCCTTCCCATGGATGACAGCTGTCCGAAGAAGATGACACGAATAACTTGATCCAGTCGGTAAAGAAGTCCGGGCCATATTTGATCTACATCGAAACTGCGGGGCAATCTCTGTAGCATAGATGAACCCGCTACGGATATAAATATGGATGTTGCAACATGGGCTTGTCTGAGATGTCCATTTCTCCTCATTGCCTTTGGCTATCTGAGTATGATGTCCCCCTCCGTCCCCCTCATGCCCGCCATCCTGCTATTGTCACCAAATTTAGAGCTTCTGGAACCAATGGCGGCACTAACGCATACCAAGATCTTGACTCTATATTCGATGCCAACAAACAGCACTCGCAGTTGAACGCATCTGTTTATTAAAGCCTTGAATATACGTAGATAGCGGCATAAAGTGACGGGAATACAGGGCATTTGTGGGAAAAGTCCCCTATAGCACTCTTTTCAGGCGGTTGGTCCCTCTGAAAGGCCCTGTACTTTTAGCGGCCCGCCCTAAAAATACGCTATAAGCTTTGACAAGGGGTGCCACACCTTTCCCGGGCTTATCCCCTGTGAATACAAGCGCTGTTGTTGCTCTGCTAGCAGCACTAATACCCCTGAAGATCGCTAATAACCTTGCGAATGTCTCATAGGGTATTAGGGTGCTTTCAGGGCACGACGCCGAAAATTTTAGGGCATAATAGCGGGCTCAGTCCCTATAAATATGCGCTGTAGGTCAATTTGGGTCCAAATGCCCTGTATTCCCGTCACTTTATGCCGCGATCTCCGTAATGAGTTCACTTAAATCTCTCTAGAGAGGCCCGAAATGAGTGTTTAAAAATAACTTAACGATTAATTAGTCAACTACATAGGTGATTAATCAATGCAGACTTGTGGGCCGATCCATTGATTAATTATTCACTTTGAAACTTAGTGAGTAATCCGGAACAGGTCACCTTCGCTAAATAAAGCCTGAGATCATACGCGGGGAACTCGGGGAAATCGAACAGACCACTTCCAGGCATCCGCAACTTCCCCCCGCTTCACTTCCCGCTACTTCATTTCCTACCATCTCAACTCACAATTAAGACTAACAACCTCAAGGGTTGCATAACCCGAACGTTTTAGACAGCCAACTCTTCGCCCAATCTCAGCGGGAGAACCCCCTAAGCATTAGCAGGGAGATCCATCCACCTACCTACCAACACAAACGCAGCTTTGAAAAAGTCAAATATTAGACATAGCCTTTCGCCATCTTTTCCCATACCATTTCCTAGCCACGAGGATAGAAAAGAAAACTCACTAAGAGCTTGAAAAAAGGCAATAGTCACGTGATCACAAGTTGAGGACTGGCTTGCGCCTTCTGGAGCTATAAAAGAAGCCTTCCTTACATAGTGATCTAATCAACCTTTAGGTCGCCATATATCCGCACGTGCCCTGAATGTATGAGGTGTTTTATCCCGCATCGCATGCAAAATTCCCCGAGGAGAAACGTAAACCGTGCCTGGGGTCAAAAGCTCCCATGGAACGTGTGTGCCGCTCTCCACAATCATCCACGTATGTGCTAGAGTGGGCGTTGAGGGCTTCTTGGATAAATTAAAATTGCAAACTGACGTGGCTTGCAGGATAATTGATTCCACTGAAAGGCTAGCTGTATTCCAAAAACATATTCCAAGAACGATTACTAAAGATGGAAAATCTTTCATAACCAAACACCTTTCTCAATTTCGGCCCCACAATCAAGCCTTAAAAAGTGAGGTCAGCCCACGACGAAGACCCTCCCCAAAGCGTGCTGTACGTTACAGCTGCCGTAACTGTAGTCTCATACAACCGAGAAGTAGTTGCCGAGCCAGCTCCAGTGTTCTCATATTCTTCATAAGTACTTTATTTCAATCCTAGTTAGCGATCATATTATAGCGAACGATAAGAAACTTACGGGGTTGCTCCTACTGCTAAAGTTGTCCATCCCTTGGCGTTGATAACACTACCCAGGTTGCACTTTTGGAAGATTACTCTTGAATAAACCCCCCATGGCCGGCCCAGATAATTAGCTGCTGTAGTCGTCCATCCAGATGCTGCTGTGATTGTGGACGTGTCGAAAACGTACCAGGCCGGGTCACTAGCTGATGCCCTATTGTTGGCAGTGATTGAACCTCCACCATTACAAGCAATTGTGCCTACCTCTTGGTTAAAAGCGAGGTGAAGATTTGGAGCCAGTATACTTGCAATCTCCAAACCAAGCAGCAGCATTACCGAAGATGAAGTCATCCGCCCCTATGAATGACTGGTGGTTATCCATTTGAAAGGCAAATGTCTGCCATGCGGAATATGACATACCTTCGACATAACACCTGGAGTAATATTGATAACCAGACTTGGCATAGAGTGTGTCTTGATATCCATAAATTCCACAAGCGTACATAGCAATGTAGTTCCCCGTAGAGGTCACAGCAACTGCCTGCGGTAAATTCGGTCAACACAGGAACTTGTTTTGGAACCCAGAACAGCTGTTAAAACGCCAGCTCTAAAGGAACAACATACCTGTGCACCTGCACCATAGGTATTTTTAATATTGATATTCCACACCGAATAGTTGTCGCCATAGAGGTGCAAGGCAGAGCTCGCGTCCAAGTTACCGGCCGCAGAAGAATTTTCGCTTGTGGTAATTGTTACTTGGTTGTCTGCCTGAATACCTGTACTATTGTCTCGATAGTGAATAATTGAATCGTCTTCTTTACTTCTCTTCTGAAGGAAACGTCTGTTAATACTTACTTTATCGAATAGCCGTAGATGCTCAGAGCTCCCCCATATTGAATCGTAACACGCTCGGTATACGTTCCAGGCCATATGAAGATACATTTGGATGTTATGCCAGAGCCCAGAGCTGCCACAGCAGAGGCTAGAGTTGAGTACTGACCAGAGGAAGGGCTAGTTCCTTGCACCTCAAGGCAGCCACCAGGGTTGGCTGTCCGAGCAGAACGCTTCTCAATAGCCCTACTTGGATCATTTGCTGACGGAGCAGGAGAGGCATCTGCAACAAGGGCAACAAGTCCGAAAAAGAACAGAATAAGGGTGTGCATAATTGAAAGTGCAGTTTGCTAGATAGTGCTATATTCAAACAATCTATCTCAATGAGGTGAAAAGATCCAAGGGAGATAGCCTCTCCTTTCTTTTAGGTGTGCTGCTTACTATGAGAAGCAGAAACTACAAGGTGGACGTCGTCGTCAGAATTATGCATGTCCACACCCTCGAAATCCCACCACCCCGTCACATTTCTTCCGTCTATCAAACATTTCGTCCAAGCCTAGTCGGACATGGCTTTGTAAGCAAGTTATTCGTGGAAATTTAAATATGTTCTACAAAGGCGGAGAAATCAACTTCTCCTTTGTGCACATCGAGCAGCTCGAGATGGTCAACTCATCCCTCACGGCTTGCAGGGCTCAATTAAGGCTAAATTCAGAACTGTCGGACTGCCATTGTGGGGACAGCCAAACATACCTGCCCCACGATGGCCGGGAAAGAGGCGTTAAGAACTTGCGGGGAATCCTGGTACAGCTTTACTAACGCGGACAGTGGCAGCTGAGCAAGCTGGGAAGTACAAGTCCGTGCACTCTCAAGGTTGTTCTATATTTCCCAAGAATGTCTTAATGTCCGAAAGTTACAAGACTTGAAAAAGTCATAATCTGTCATTGGTGCAGAAGGACTCTCTGCTATATTCCACCAAGGAAGATTCCTTTTACGTATGGAATTCTTTCAAAATTTTATCCGTCCTCAGGTCGCCCAGCGTGATTACCTATTTTGTAAAGGAGTGGATTCGATTTCCTTCTCTATCATATCCACTTCCTCTTCGTCTTGGAACGACTTCATCTCGCCCTAATATTTATCTACATTGAGCAGTATTCATCATGTTATTCATCTCACTCCATTTGGCCTTCGTTTCTATTTTGTTAGTTGGAGCTATTGCGGCTCCGACTGATGAGCTTACTCCAGATCGAGTGGTAGTCGCAAAGCGTGCTACATGTACTCCAGCAACCATGGGAGATGATCAACTGGATGATACTCCTGCCATTATTGCAGCTATAGCCTCCTGTGGCAGCGGAGGTACGATTGTCATTCCAACAGGCACGACCTACAGTCTTCGAACCATGCTCACGTTCTCTGGATGCGTCAACTGCGATTTCCAACTGGAAGGTACTCTCAAAGCTTCCGACGACACCACTTACTGGGCAACTGCGTCTGGAATCATATATCTAAACGCAATCAAGGGTGTCAGGATTCGTTCTTTGACGGGTGCTGGTATACTTGATGGGAATGGGCAGACTTCCTACGATCAATGGGCGGCAAGCCCAACTTTCGCGAGACCGACTGCAATCTATATCAACGGTGGCTCGGACATCACTATAACCGGATTCAAGGTTAAGAATGTTCCCAATGCGTTCTTTGGCCAGAAAGGAGGTGTCACTAACGTCAACTATGCAAGCCTCACCATGATTGCGGCTTCAAAATCCACGAACTTGCCCAAGAATACGGATGGCTTTGATATCGGCGAGAGCACTTACACGACCATCAAAAGCGTCTACGTCAGTAACCAGGATGATTGCGTTGCATTTAAATCCGGCTGCAACTATGTGACGGTAGATGGAATCACCTGTGCAGGTACCAACCATGGCCTCAGCGTTGGCTCCTTAGGCAAGACAAACGCGGACTGGGTCAAGAACGTATACGTGACAGGCGCAACCAGTATGTATATCCACATCTTTCTCTGCTGTATCGGTATATCTTGCAGGCTACCCGACCTTCGATTTTGTATTCGAGCGATGAATGCATTCGAATTTCTGGAATAAGTATATTAACTTTGAGATTTCTCTAAGTGGTCAATTGCGGCAAGGCAGCAGGTATCAAAGTGTATCCTGGTGGCTCAACCCACGGGACCTCCACTGTTTCGAACGTTACTTGGGACGGAGTCACTGTCAGTGGGTGCGACTATGGTGCCCAAATTCAAAGCTGCTACGGATCTACTGCAGCTGAGTGCACTGCAGACCCCAGCGCAGCAAGCTTGACAGGCATTTACTTCAAGAATTTCCAGGGCACCACCAACACCAAGTACGCATAATTCCTCACTCCTTGATCGAAGTCCTGGTCAGGTAGACTAACTTTGAGATTTGTCAGGTATGAACCGGCGGTTTCAAATCTTGACTGTCCTCCTGCTGGAACTTGTGATCTCTACTTTACGAGCTGGGCAGTGGTTCCGCCAGCTGGGACAGCTGAAAACCTCTGTGCAAACATTGATAATAGCCCAGGGATTTCATGTACCACTGGCGCTTCTGGCTGAAGTGTAGGGGGCTGGGCGAGAACACGGGCAAATCCAATATTGTGAGCTTGTGTTGGAGTGGAAGAAATATGCAAACGTCATTTGGTTTTATATTGCCGGTTTTCGAACCCCACAGGAATGACATTACCGTACACTGTTTGTTGTGTTGCACTTAGTTTTTTCTGTACCGGAAATAAAACTGTTCTGAGAATATAATTTTTGATACACTACAGGATGTTACTACAATGGAGGGAAACAACAAGAAGGAGGGGAGAATTGGAGTGGACAACCTGGCGGGGATCGCTGGCAGGTGCACGCCGGATGTCTTCGCCAGTAGAGCGCGCTTCTCGTAGTTCGGAAATTTGATGCGATTATCGACAGGTGGATTATATCGTAGTGTATACCTACACTGTTTGAGACTATGTCCTTCCACCCGGGAGCCATCTTCGACCAATTTTTGGATTCTCTGGTATCATGAATCAATGTTCTCTTTCTTGTGCATCGCTTGGGGCTAGTAAGCTTGCCGCTCTTGCTCAGGCGAGCAACCTGGGGATACTGAGCACCCCTGAGCAGCTCACCTAAGCAAGTCCGATCATCCTAAGCAAGATTCTATTGTAGCAGTGATCCTTAATAAAATACAGCTAAAACCCAAAGTCATAGCCGCCTCCTAGCATATCTTGTATCCAGTCATCATCCAATAAATCTACATTCATACCCCCAAACTCCATTCCGTCCATTTGCTGCATGCCAGGACCTCCAAGTTCATTTATACCCTCACTCTCCTGTGGTTTTAATCCGCCTGCCCTGTCGACATCCGCTGCTGTCATTGCTGCAACTTTTGCCTCCCACAAACCTTGCAGCACCAAGACCCTCTTCATCGCATGAAACCACGACGGCTCTGACCACGCGCCATCCTTTGTAACCTTCGCCATCTCGGGAACTATCTCTATTCTGTTTGCTTCAGTGACTTGCTCCCACCTATCGACTACAAGCTGCACAATATCCCCGAAGTTCATCTCTTGTCGTACTCTCCGACGATCCCATGGTACATCGGGGGACTCGAAGATGCTGAGACGAAAGAGGGCGAAGAGGAAATGGCCCATTTGTGTGAGAGGGATCATTGAAAAATATAACTGGACAGGGGGAATGCCTCGAGGGAGAAGAATAAGTTGAACCAGGATTTGACGGCCATAAAACAGATCCAGAGATTTTCGGCATTTTGAAATTTGTCCGAAGGGTCGGAGGAGATCGATTTAGGAGTAGAGGCGAGGCTACCCTCGTGGATGGTGAGGGTTGTGTTGAGAATGTGGAGTTGTAAGGTGACTACTTTAGATCAGAAAGCATGTGTAAAAGGAAGAAGCAGGCTAGGAATACCGTTGCTTTTCAATTCTGGTGGAATTAAGCGCTCCAAATCATCCAATTGCGATTTCAACGATTTCACAAAGAAATCCACTGGCACTCTCAGTTCCGCATCACTGAATAAATCACTGATTGTTGAATTATTGCCTTTGTTGCAGATTAACTGTCCCCGGGCGAGATAAACGAGGACCCCGTCCGTGGGGTACTCCTTCTTGTCCTCCAGGACTTGCAAACACTCATCCAAGTAACGAGTCCAGCGCATTAATTCGATCTTTTGGAAAAATATTGCATATCTAATCCTCGAAATTAGGAATTCAACAGTCTAGACGAAGAAAGTTGACCAACTTGACTTACACCGAGCTGACCACGTAAAGACCGATTACTGCCCTTCTTTCCTCCACGGTTCTCGCTGGAATCATACCAATGATCGGCTTCGGGCACCCCTGTGCAGTGTAATTCAGCATTACCGCACTAGACTCAGTCGGAAGCGGTTTTGTGAGACCAAGGTCCGACGCGAGTGACATTGCGAGGTGGATAATGGTCGACATTATGGGTCCGTTGCAGATTTAGACATGGCACCAGCCTGCAAACACCAAAATTCCCAGAAATAGATCCAGATTCCTCGATCCTTCCAGGAGCATCTCCGTCCCTAATACCTTCTTGACCTCCAGTACAAGTGCTGCCTGGCGCTCCAGATTCTTGCTGCATATCGCTCTGATGACTAGAAATAAAAAGTGTCGTTGCTTCCTCAGTTTCTCCAAGGTCATATCTGGACTTATACAGACAATCGGGAGATAAGGAACCATTTGTGTCCGATAAGAATCCAAATATTCTTCCAATTGAGCCTCGGTCTCCGGAAGATAGTCTATAGAGGAACTGGGGTTATCTCGTCCTGTTGAAAAGCTACAAGTTGAGGTTGCGGGAGTAAGTGGTCCATTGGCACTGGCCAAACGGCCATTCAATTCATGCTGCGCTTCCTGTCGAAAACCGCAGAAACTTGGCAGTAGATTTTGTTGTGCCAACTCCTCAAGCCTCCCAAGTCTCATCGAGGAAGAATTACCGGCACCAGCGAGGCCTTTGTAGTCAGTGTTTACTTGATTATTTCTGTCATAGTGAGGGGTGTTCCTAGCCTGACTGGCCATGCTCGAGAACAAATTAACTGATCTTGAATCAATGTTCTGCCTCTGAATATGGTCGTGAGGTCGAACCATCTCAGGTATAGCTGTTTGGGATCGTTGGAGCATCTGAACGAGGCCATCGAGCTTTGCTTCCAACGTTGCAGTCTTTGAAGACGATGATACTGGCTTCTTAGGAACTCTCTTCTTGCGGACACTTGGCGCAGGCTGGCAATCTTTGTTTAGGCGGTGACATCAAAGCCTCGTTAATCTTGACTGACACATTTTTGGAGCGTCAGATACACATGAAGGGCTTGAGATTATCTACCTTTCGCACTTTCCTCCAACGGATCCAACTGCACATCTAGTCTTGCTCTTGGCACAATTTATGCAAGCTTTCCCATACGGTGCATATGGTGCACCCGATCAGCCTCTAGGGCCTGGTGTCGAGATTGGTCCATCGTGTTCATCTCCAGCCAGTCACCTTCTCTAAACTTCAAATCTGCACAGCCGTGTCGGATTTCGGAAGTTCTCGCAAACTGGAATCTAGTTCCCCGTAGAGCATGTTACATATAGTATTTCATGGTTGTGGACTGATTTCAAATCATGTTGATCATCTTTGAGTATGAAGGTAAGATGGAGAGCTCAAGCCGGCGGGCTTTGATGTGGGGTTGGTTGGGTGCACGTAATCTCCGATTTTACTATCCCCCCCCTGGTTTAATTGCTAGCGCACCTAATATGGATTAGAGGAACAGAATTCCTATTCTGAGTGGCTATAAGCCTAGTCGGAAGGCTTTTGGATCTATTGCACAGAGCAAAAAGTGGTCTGTGTATCAAGCTAGGGGTGTGCGTAGAAGGTTCACGAAGACCGTTTACCCTGGTAGTGGCACTCAGCCAGCTCAAAAGGGACTTCCTCACTGGCTAAACACCCTGGATTCCTACCCGCACCTATACTCAAAACATACACACTAGCAATTATTTAGGGGGGGGGATGGTCCAATACGAACTCCGACCGACGGATCATGTGACCAGTTGCCTTTTTTCACCACTTCAAAGATTCCGAACAACGGCCCGACCTTCTATGAAAGGAACTGAAAGAACGACAAAATATGTATTCTGCTTGAGTGATATATAGTTTTCTTATAGAAGTATTTTGAAGTTTTATAGTATCACAAGAGTAGAGACTTTTAAAACAATAATTTGAGGGAGGAAATAGAGTATATTAGGGTTGCACGCTCCCTGGCCGTCACGTGCTCTATACACGTAATAGGGCTCTATTTAACTAGGCGGCTTCGCGTGCTTACTTACTATAATAGTAGAGCTAGAGTATTAGAACAAATCACAAAGATCTCTATTTCTTGTCTTTTAGAATCTAAGACTAAGTGTTATAATATAAATGCTATAGTGTATAATTATTGTAATATATTAAAGATAATTAGAGCTAAAGGCTCGGATGTTCAGTAAACCAGTGAATGTGAGGTCACGTGCCAAACTAACATGTGACATATGCCCCCCTAAAAAAACAAAGATCACGTGGCCCTCCACGTGCTACGCACAGACTAAAGTTTCGCAGAACTTGGAAAATCGAGCGAATTCTACCTAAAAAGCTCAAAAACGCATATTTCTAACTTTTTTACCTAAAAACTATATATTTCTACCTATTCCACTCCTTCTACTCCTTCTACCTCTTCCTAATTAGCCGGATCTCCCTTGTACTACAGATAGGCCTATTAGCCCTCTCTAGTAAGGTATACCCTATCTCCTATAATACTAGCTATATAACTTCTCTTATATAAGAACTAATTATATATAAAAGGCTCTATTAAACGAGTTAAATTAATTACTTATAAGAGCATTAAAATAATAAATAAGAATATAAAAATTAAAAAAACATATTCTTTATATATGAGTTAAGCTTTTATATACTAATTAAGAAATAAAGCTTAATAAAATAATAAAATAAAAGAGAAGTAGTCGCGAATAGGAATTGAAGTCTATTACTTAAATAAGGTATATTTCTTCACAAATCTATGTTTTTAAAGTACTTTTAGGGGAGAACTATCAGGGAAGGGGGGTAAAGTAATTTTCTCATTTAAGTCCGGTTTTAT
This sequence comes from Hyaloscypha sp. PMI_1271, assembly GCA_021399465.1. NCBI lineage: Eukaryota > Fungi > Ascomycota > Leotiomycetes > Helotiales > Hyaloscyphaceae > Hyaloscypha > Hyaloscypha sp. PMI_1271. The sequence goes on along the minus strand of JAJTUS010000161.1, from coordinate 102,884 downwards.
TATTCGGCCCTACTTCATTTAACCTCTCTACTAGGCCCCCTCTAATCTCGATCCACCTCAAAAATAACCATTTTCAAAAGAAAAAGTGAAAAATTCATAGTTAGTTAGTACACACCTCACTACAGACCTCTTATAGACTGCGCACGCCTTTGCCCCACTTTTTCGGGTTGTGACCGGGGCAACAAAATCGACCCAGGATGTTAAACCTCGAACGCCGACGGAGGGTTCGCACCGGGAATTGCACGCTGGATCTACGAAAATTCCGACCTGAAGCTTCTTCTCTCTCATTCCTATATATCTGCCTAGAATCCTCTAATTGTTTACTATGTTGCCGATTTCTTCAGTGTCACCGTAATGTGGCAATAAGCAGAGTTTCCTGCTCCTCACTAATAACCCTCGTTGATATCGCAGTACTTCCACGATGACGGCAGAAAAAGAAAAAGAATTCGTCGATCATGTAATCGCTTTCAAGGGCGGGACCGATTCGGGGAAGGGGATTGGTGTCTCGGACTCATCAGATCCAAAAAGGCCTTCAGAGAGCAATACAAAAGTTCCCGAAGCTCCAGAGCCAACCAAGACAGAGTATGAATACGTCACGAGTGTCAAGCTGTGGCTTGCTACCGTGGCAGTTACTTTGGTCGGCTTCCTTATGATGTTGGATCTGTCGATTATTGTAACGGTCAGTCTTCATAATCCTCGCTACGCTCTGGACATACTGATCAATATGGCAGGCTATCCCTCGAATCACAACCGACTTTCATTCCCTCGGCGATGTAGGCTGGTATGGCAGCGCATATCTTTTATCAAAGTAAGTAGCCACAAATCACCCCACTTGATGGTATATCAAAGTAACCGAGCATTTAGTTGTGCCCTTCAACCATTAACCGGAAAAATTTACTCCAACTTCGGCTCCAAGGTGAGCTCAGCCTCCTGCTTCTGGCTAAAGTGCTAATTGTGCTAGATAACTTTCATTGCTTTTCTCAGCCTTTTCGAATTTGGGTCCATGATCTGTGGTGTGGCTCAGTCTTCGAGCATGTTCATTGTTGGGAGAGTCATTGCCGGATTGGGCGCCTCTGGTCTCACTAACGGAGCGCTCACTATCATAGCAGCAATTGCTCCGATGCATAAACGACCCGGTACTCTCTTGTGTATGAATTGTCACTGAAATTTAAATGCTAATTCTATCTCCAGCATTGATGGGCATCATAATGGCAAGTGAGTTTACGCGAAGAGAAAAAGTCCAAAACATTCTGTATTCTGACTGCGTTAGTTGGCCAATTTGGTATTGTTGGTGGTCCCTTGATCGGAGGGGCGCTGACCCAGTACGTGAGCTGGAGATGGTGTATTTTCCACTTTTCCCCTTCCAAGACCTTCACTCACACTTCCAGGTTTCTATATAAACCTCCCAATTGGTGCCACATCCGCAATACTTCTGTTTCTCATACATATACCCGATCGTCTCGACAAAGACAGTACCGAAAAGGACACAGTTCTTGCAACACTTTCAAAACTCGACATTGGGGGGTTCGTCCTCTTCGCGCCATGTGCAATCATGTTCCTCATGGCACTCGAGTGGGGCGGAACCAAATATCCTTGGGACAGTGCGACTGTTATTGGACTTCTCTGCGGGGCAGCGGGCACATTTATTAGCTTTGTAGTATGGGAATACCGACTCGGGGATGAGGCCATGATCCCTTACTCGATACTGCAGAGAAGTGAAGTCTGGTCGTCTTGTCTGGTCACTGGCTTCTTCTTTGGTAACCTACTCATATTTTCGTACTACTTACCGATATACTTTCAAGCTGTGAAAGGGGTGAATCCTGCCCCGAGTGGATTGTGCATTCTACCTGGGATAGCGAGCCAGGTGCTGATGGCTGTTATATCTGGCGTTTTAGGTGAATCTCCCAATTCTGAACTTAAGACGTCTCCGCTGACATGGCCGTAGTTGGTAAATTGGGGTACTATCTCCCATGGATTGCAGCGAGTGGGGCAATTGTTTCTGTAGCATCAGGCTTGGTATCGACCTTCACACCACATACCGCGACTGCAAAATGGGTGAGCTACCAATTCCTCGCAGGTATTGGTCGAGGCTGTGGCATGGCAATGGTGTGTATCTCCACAGCTAATATTAACTAAAGAATATCCTAATGCTGATCTCATTAGCCCATCGTCGCCATCCAGAACATCGTCCCACCAGCACAGATCCCGGTAGGAATGTCTCTTGTGGCCTTCAGCCAAAACTTCGGCGGAACTATTTTTCTCACCTTTGCACAAACGATCTTCAGTCGCAGTCTTATCGACGGGTTGAAGGATTATGCCCCTACAGTTGACGCCCAAGTCGTGATCATTGCTGGCGCTTCGGCGATCAAACGAGTTGTGAAGCCGGATCAAGTCCAAGGGGTGTTGGAAGCGTATAATCTGGGTGTCAACCGGAACTTCTATCTTGCTGCCGGGGCTTCAGCGGGAACCTTTGTGTTCTGTTGGGGAATGGGGTGGCAGAGTGTCAAGCAGAAGAGGGTCGTCACTCCAGAGGCATAGGATATTGGCCAAGTCAGCACCGCACAGTGTACATTTCGTTGCGACACGTTTGGAGAATCATAGGCACGTTGCATGTAGCGTGACAAAGTCTCAGTTTTAGCCTCGCATCCTCGACGGACACCAGATGTGATTTCGGAACACCTACTGCAGGTAGCCGTTGAGAATGCCAAAAGACACTTCTTCAAGGCATACTCCACATTGTACAGCTCTTGATAAACCACCGTGAAGCTCAAGCCCTAATGCAGTGTGCCGTGTGAGTAGCCAGGCGATGATATAGGCTACAGCACTACCCGGTGCAAAAATAATGATTCATGAAACCTTAAGTTTGAATCTGAAGGTCCGTTGCATTTTGTCTTTGCTCATTTCACCACCGAGACTGAAGCGGCGATCGTCTGTGACCTCCCTGGGGCTCCATATCTTCGTCAGCGCAGCCAACGCCGCCTCGTAGATACCAGACCCACCCACTCGAGGAATCTCTAATATACTTCAAAGCTGCCTCACCACGGCATCACTTTGTGTTTGGACAGCAGTTAACTTGAATATACCGGAGCCAGACAGTCCAACTTTCCTGAAAGTAACGTATCAAACATGGCGGAAGTTAGGGTAGTTGATTGTTGGTTTGCTCGCCCCGGAAAAGCCGATAAACAAAGCCTAGAATCAATGACGGCAAGCTAAACAGTTCCCAAAACCTTACAATAGCTACTTGGGAAAGCCCAATCCTCCAGTGCCTTTCGATGAGGGAGGGTGATGTCACCGTATTCTGCGAAGCGTTTCAGTTAAAAGCAGGAAAGGAAAAGAGTGACAAAGAGGATGGAGTAATAGATAATTCCGCCAAAAACCCTTGAACCCTTGTTCAAGGCCTTAATGTAATGATGCGTGGAATCGCTCTGGTGACTCCAGGATCGTTTCCTGGCGTTCTTCCCGAGGCCGGAATGACTTTAACACTCCACACACTCAAGGTATTTCTCAATTGCCTTACGCTGCCACTAGGAATTCCACGACCAAACCGCCAGCGGTTTCTATGTGAAGAGGAATTGGTCGTACTGCGAAAATACCCTATCGACACCAATTCAAGTCAACTGGAGCCGAAAATATTAGACATTGTCGGTGGCTCTCAGCATCGAGCTGATGTAGATCAGGAAAAAGGATATAGACAGATTGGCGAGCAAGAACAATTCCGCTGTCAAGCGTCAACTGTAGTAGACCTCAAACAAAAGTTGGTCCCCTTCAAAGGACATATTAGAAAAGAGCAAAGGAAATGACTCGGCAAAGACACTTGTATGTTTAGAGGCAGTTTGGTTTTGTATCCAATGTCTTTTAAGGGTATCCCAAGATCTCCCGAATACCTTATTGAGCTCAATACTTTGGAACACTCTGTGCCCGCGCTTTTAGTCTACGTCATTTAGCGGCGAAAACCTCTAGACATAGAGGAGGCGTGTTCCATGCCTATCCGTGACCTTATCGCAATAGCTGTGTGGGCCCGGATCAACTCTGGAAACTTATATGAATATCTCAGCTGGGATTCTATATCCTCCTGGTTAGCTGCTTGGAAGGCTATCAAATTTTGGTTTCATAGAGGTTTCCCACATGGGTTGGTGAACCAGCGGCCCTCAAACCGACCAAAAGTGGAGTCCAAAGTAGACAAATTTCTTACATCCTTTCATCAAGCCTCAAAGCCGATTCTCACTCCATTGGCTTTTTAGTAATCTTTATAAACTGGAATACCATGTTGTCTCCTCGGAAGCAAAGCTTCTCCAGGCTTCCTGGTAGCACTACCTCCGATCGAAGGTTCGAACCGGGACCCGCACTCTGTGGCATCTGGTGGCCGCTACCGAAGTAGAAATACATCACTAACTGCCACGACTTTAAGCTGTCAATTACACTAAGAGAGGTTCGGTCACCGGGTATTTAAAAATGCATACGACGAGCGCTGCCACCACCCCACTCGAAGTGCAGTCACAAGAGCACGCAATCGGCCCTTGTTTGATTTTAGAAGGCAGAGATTGCGGGCAGTCTTCACTTTGGTTGCCTTTATTTACGGCGGAGTTCACTGCCTGGCGTGGAACTCTGGATTTCCATCCGTAACTAAACAATTCTGCAAGCGTTTTTCATCGGCTATAATAATGTGCCCAGGTGTTCCTCTGCTAACATATCACCTTTTACTAGAAAAGGAATTTTATTCATAGCAGTTCGAACAAGAAGATTGTTGGCCGGTGTTAATCAATGCTTCTCGTCGGCGGGTTTTAACATCTAAAGCATCTCGGAGTTTTATTAGGGAAAATCTAAGATGCGTCTTGGGTTATAGAGGTTTTAGTTGTGCCCTACTATCACTTAAACTGTCCCCTACTCTCAAACTCTCCATATGCTCGTTTATTTAGCTAATCCCTATTATCGATTACGCTTTCTTACTACGGTTTAGTATGTACTCTCCTTATTCTCTGTGTATGCACGGGTTCGGAAGGTTCGGGTTAGTCCCGGGGTTAAGGGAGCGGTGGGAGTTAGGATTAGCAAGCATATACTAGTTATATGAGTCCCATATGAGTCCCATATGCTAGAGACAATAACGATAGTAAAGCAAGGTATGTCCTAACTTCCTTATGTGCTGCTCGGAAGTAAAGGTCAAGCATATGCTAGGAGTATGCCTGGCGGGCAGTTAGGGGGGGGAGGACGGAAGAGGGCGAAAGAAGAGAGGAGTAGTATTCCTTAAGTAAAATAAGAATCTATTATATCTTAAGGTCCAGCATATGCAAGAAACTAATCCCTACTATGAAAAAATACCATGGTATTTGCGCTAATTGATAGTCGGGGATAGCTTAAGCGAGAGGAAGGCTCAAATTTTGGCTCTGGGTGTAGCCGTGAAATCCACTCACAGATTATGATCGGGCTGGTTTGCCCATCACGCAGCTTATCTGACCCGAGCTGCCAAAAGATTATAATACCATCAATTATCTCGTAACATCGTGTTGACAGCTAACCCTCCCACACACGTGCTGGATTTGGCTGGAGGGTTCCTTGGTATGGTTCCTCGCCATTGGGCGCGGATGGCTGGGACGACAATTCAGACCATTGATAAACTTCGCACTCTTGTCGTGAGTAAGTCAAAAATAGACATGTATATAAAGGAAGGGATTGAGAATATGTTCAAGCCTAGACTGCCGAGAGTCAACATTGCTTCGACGGAGGCTATGCGAAGTATCCTGGGCATACCGGATACACAGCCAGCTTTGGCTCCTCTGACGCCCGAGGCGGTGCAGATGAGCACGCTGGAGAGGGAATTGTTGGCTGTGAGGGAGTATAATGCGGTGCTAGACTTAGAAGTGCCGAGTCCAGCTGAGCAAACGACAATGCTTGCTAAACTAAGCGCGAGGCAGGTGGAAGGGTTGGCGAGGAAGAATCAAAAGAAGGCTGTAAATGGGAGAGAGAAAACAGCGGAGAAGGACGAGGAAGAGGCAACGATGACATGATGACAAAGGGGCCAATAAAGAGCGGAAGAATAAAAAGAGGGAGCGGAAAGGAGAGAGAGAAGCATGGGAGGGACCAGCAATCAGTTAGTAGAACTGATGAAGATGGAATTGAGAGAGGCGGCGTCGAAGGCACCAGGAAGTCGGGAAAGGATTGAAGAAGAGTAAAGAGGAGGAGAATGCTGGCAAGGTACTGTGGATCATGGTTGAGAATTTGTGAAGTAAAAATCTGTGTTACTTGTTGTCATCAGAACTCTTTCTTACAAACTAGTTCGTGATCTGGTATAGTTGGACTTCCTCGACAGGCTTTCTGGAATCTAATGAGCCACGCCATGTTTGCACATGCACGGTTGCATGCCGTGATGCAGAACTGCGGCATATATGTTGCAGTGGAGATGAAGAAGAAATACGAGCACTTGTGGCAGAGCTAGAAGATTGATTCATCTCTGAAGTCTCATCTTGGCGTGCTATGGGTGGCTTATATGTGATCCTTTCGGCTCGGCGCCAATCTTGAAGCCTCTTTTGTGGATCCTTCCACCCGCCCCTCGTGATGGTCCGAATTTGACGTTTATAAAGTATACAAATGGGCTGACTTTTGGTAGGAAACCAATTGCATTCCACCACCGTGTGGGGTTCATGTGAAGAAGTTGGAGACGCAGTGAACCAGCCGATTTCCTGGTGAATAAAACTCGGCGAACTTGGCACTCAGTCCATACTGCCGGGCGTAAAATTTCATCCCCGCAGTGAGGAACATGGATTCTATCATGGAAACTCCGTGATCGAATAAACGTCAGGTTTGGATGGGATGGGTCACTCCGAGGTGATGCTTCCCGATGTCGAAGGATGGGGCGTTGGGGAATCCTGGGACGCGAAGAAGAATTCGCACTACTCGGGAATAGACTTTACCTTTCACATTGTTATGACAATCGATTGATTACACCTACAAGTTGTCTCCCATTTCTCCAATCTGTCTGGAATATTTCAGGTGTATTCTAGATTGGCCTGTAGCGGACGAAGTGGTGAAAATGGTTCGAATTAACGGGTCATTACACAGGATGATGGCGCCGTTAAGCCCTGCGGATTCTTCTTCGCGGGGCCTAGCTTCGGTCTAGTGGGGGATTCAGTGGGTTCAGAATGACATCACACTGCCCCCTTCGGACCTTCTCGACATCTCAATCTTCCATTAGCAATATCAACATTGCTAATGGTCCGCCTGAAGCCCGATCTTCCCTCTTCTGTATATCTATCGTAACAGATCACGAGACATGTTGATTCAATTGCAAACGCGCGCCAGGCGGCACCAGCTGGTGAGGATCAGCTCTCGGCCGGCAAACATTCAGCTTTCGCGCCTTGTTTTTGCACTCACTCGGATGTCAGCCTAGGGGAAGGATGGAGTCTTATTTCCACACTTATTCCCTTCTATTGACTCGTTTCGGGGCAGTGCAGCCAATCTCGTGCTCATCCCTCCAGGCAGCATGCCAGACAGACTCGTGGGCAGCCCAGCGGCTGACTCCGCCACAATGCTGTGGGAGGCCACATGCAAGTTTAACCACCAGACACTCAGATTTCGGGCCAACTGGTTGAATCCTCATCAAGACCTGAAATCGCGTCCCTTTATTCGCCATTATGATTCGATGAGGCAGTGGGTTCACTAAGCCCTTGGGCCCAAATCAATGTGCGGTATCGTGCTTGGTGCTCCAACTTTCGATAGTGGGTGGCTATGAGAAACCAGTGAGTGGTGACAGGTCACCAAATTGCGGCTTAGTTGGGGGTCCGCCTTCAAGGCTTCCCAGACCCCATTATCAAGTCTGTCAATCTGGTTCTTGAAGATTAATAACCTTAACGATACAAGTGCTGTCAAGATACCTTTAAAAGTCCGTCCAATATCTACTCCAGTCTAAGAAGATGCTTGAGATGACGACTATTGCTTCTATGCCGGGCAACTGGCCCAGAGAATTTCACGGCGATATGAATACTTCCATGATGTCGACCCCAACGCCATATCCTCGATTAAACACACAACTCGGACAGCCTTCATTACGGGTGCCCAGAATCGTTCCCTCAACCTCGTCCCCAAACAGCGCAGATGAGATGTTTTTCGATTGCATGACACCAAATCCCGATCAGAACGACGAAGCGAGTTCACCATCGTACTTGGTATTCGAACCGGTAGTTTCAACAGTCTCGGAGCAGGAACCAATGGATTGGAGGAGATATGAGCCGCCAAAAGAACTGTTAAACCCCCAAGATGACACCTCCGAGGTGGTTCGGGGTCTCCTCGAGCCATCAATAGCAAGAATTCGGGCGAGGCATATCGAAGAAGAAGGGAGACAGGTTGCAAATGCACGACGTGAGAGACCTTTATCAAGAGTTGAAAGAGCGTCGGTAAAGCCACGGAGAGAAGTAAGTACTTCTAACAGAACAATGCAGGACATGCTGACAAAAGTTAGGCGAGAATGAGTGGAGGCCTAGACCCTCTACAACATGATAATGACCGCTTGAGCGCAGGGAGTGCCACATCTCTCTTATCTGACGACTCGGGATACGCATCTATGTCACCAGAAACTGATCCGCCAAGCCCCAAAATGATGACAAAAAGAACCTTCGGCCTTGGTGCTCTCTTCAAACGAAGAGACAGATCAGCTCACGAAACACATAGCAGAGCGGGCCCAACAAGTCTATTTGCAGGAAGACCATCAACGCCCCTCAGAGAAGTCGCCGAGGAAGAATCAACAACAACAACGTAAGTTACTCTCCAACTTCTTTCATTTTAATCGAACTGACCTGTCCAGGGAATGCGTTTCTTGCCTTGAAGACCTTGAAACCGCAGAAATGATCAAATTGACTTGCCATAGCTACTGCCGCGAATGTTTCGCAAGACTTATGAAGTATGCTTCCCATTACCTGTTTGTAAGAAGGTTTCTAAACCTTTATAGCACTGCCTTGGAGACTGAAGCACAATGGCCACCGAAGTGCTGTCTCAATACAATCCCATCCGACAAAATCTTGCCAAATATCGGCATCGCTATGAAGACGAAGTATCAAGAACGAGAAGCAGAATGGTCCATACCAACAGGAGATCGAGTATATTGCGCAGCTCGAAACTGTAGCACTTGGATCCCACCAAAGAATATCAACACCCAACGGCAATGCGCAATTTGCCCAAAATGCACGAAGAAAACTTGCTCCATCTGCCGGGGAGTTTCACACAACGGTACCGACTGTCCCCAAGATCCCGGCCTCCAAGCAACTATGAACTTGGCCGAAACAGAGGGATGGAAAAGATGTTACAGCTGCCACGCTCTTGTCGAACACAATACAGGATGCCGACACATGACTTGCAGATGCAGAGCAGAGTTCTGCTACATCTGTGGACTGAGATGGCGGACTTGCGCATGCACAGATGCCCAGTTGGCAAATGTACAGCAAGAAGCTACAGCAAGACGACAAGTGCAAGTTGCCCAAACTGCACGACAACTAGCAGCCGCTGAAGAGGAGAGGCTTTTAGTACAGATGGTAGCTGACTTCGAGAGAAGAGAAGCTGAGCGTGCTGCAGCAGCAGCTGAGGCTCAGAGAAGACGGGATGAAGCTGAGCGGCGGGCACGAGAAGAAGAGCGCCGTCGCCGCGAGGAAGACCGCATTGCTGCCATCAACCTCCGCTTCCATCGCTTCACCGCTGAGCTCGAGACCTTGCATGACGTCCAGCGTGTGCTGGTGGCCGAGAGATATGAATTCGAAGCCGGTGTTCTGAAGAAGGACCGCCAGGATGCATTGCACACCTTTTCTATTCGCCACCCTACGGAGATTCAACAATTAGGCACGGAGTCGCAGCAGAAGATTGCGGATTCGGAGTACAAATTCGAGCAAGAGTACAAACTCCGCTTTACCGAAGAACGTCGTATCGAAGATGAGTATGTGGAGCAACTCAGAGCATACTGGCAGGGAAAGCCGGATGGCGAATACAAAGTCCGTGGCGCTAGAGATGAGCTGAGAGCAGAACAAGATAGGGAGTACAAATTATGGGATTCGCATAGAAGGAGAAAACTACAGGATATTTCCGAGAGGGAGAAAAAGAAGATAGAGGCGTTGGTTGTAAAGCACAAGGCGGAGATTAAAGCTGTTGAGGGGAGGTCGAAGATTGATGAAGTGGAGTGGAAGAGGAAGAAGTTGGCTGAGGGGAAATGGACCGAGGAGGTTGTTAGGGAGAGGATTGCTATCTTGCAGGAGATGGAGCAGGCTGAATATGCGAGGAGTGAGTAAAGGGTTATGATAACTAGCTCTCTCTAGTATTGAACTTAATGAGCGATCAACAATATCTATTACAACAAGTAAATCCTTTGCATTCTGTGAATAGTGAAGCTCAAATTCAAACTTCGATGATATTAACAAACATCAATCGAGAGATCATCGCTATTTTGTAGCCTTTAAGTTCTTTTGCAGCTTTAACCTCTCATAGTGCCCTGGCGGAGTCTCTGCGTCTCTCAGATATTAACGTTTGTACCTAGCTATAAGGGCCTGTCCTACCAATTTCATATGAGCTCCATACACCATGCACTATTTGAAATTTACTATTCCCACAATAACGGCACCTCCCGTAAATGAGCCCTCTATATCTTTCCATATGAAAAAATATAGGACTACTATATAGATCGCCTTTTTGTATAATTTTAAAAGCTAGTCGCGACTAGCTTTTGACTAGGGCCCCCTACTACTACCCTATATATCCAAAGTAAATACCCAGAAATAATTACGAGAATCTCGATTTTTTTCTTAATAGTTAATTACTCTATAATAAACTATAACCTAACTCTTAAATAAAACGCTAGAATTAAGTAAAGGCGTAATACTTTTAAGCCTAAGAGAATTTTGTAAGCCTAGAGGCCCTAAAGTAAAGATTAAGCGATAAGGGGCTACGTGGGACGTGTAGTAACAGAGGGAGGCACGGGCCTTTTGAATTAATGATAAAAGCACCTAAATGGTGTATGGAATTGGTAGGACAGGCCCTAAATCTCTCGCAAGGATCCACCAAAAATATAGAGTTGATTTAAGAGTAACTAGCATGATTACCGATCTGGGTATCGCCCTCATTATCTTCATTCATAAACTTTACTGTCTTTGGATCCATTACAATGGATTGCATTCTTCATTTCTAGCGCCGGATCTTACCTTTTTCTTGCGCCACTAAGTAAATACTCCAAAATCAAGCTAACAACACCGCGATTGTACCAACATTAGTAGCGACTTCGATTAGACGCAATAGAGAATCTTCCCCGGATAGTGCAGGGGATTGACTATGGGTTGGTGTAGAGATCCGCTTGGCGGTACCAGTGGAGATCATGTGAGTATGGAGGAGGATTATAGGTTGTGACGTGCACGAGGTTGTGCTTATGCCCTCCTTAACAATGACTCCCTTGTAAGTACGAAGACAGCGGCATAAAGTATCGGGAATACAGGGCATTGGGAGGCTTTTAGGCTCTCCGCGTTCAGATTAAGGCGGTAAAGTCGCTATAAGGCCCTATATTTCCAGGCCTTTCCTCTAAAAGCAGCATTTACGCCTTCGACAAGGGCTACCACACCTTTTTAGGGCTTCCCCCTGTACTTACAAGGGAGTCTTCGCTAAGGTGGCCTGTAATAATCGCTTGTTTAGCGTCCGAGTGCTGTAGTTACTCCACTAATAGCGCTATAATCCTAAAAGATCTACTTATCCCTTGCGAATGTCTTATAGCGCCTCTTTACGTTAATTTAGGGAGCACTACCTAGAGTTATAGGGGCTTATAGCGACTGTCTGCCCTGAATTCGCACCCTATAGAGCACCAAGGGTCAAAATGCCCTGTATTCCCGATACTTTATGCCGTTGTCTTCGTGTTGAGCTTCGAACCAACAGTGAAGGAGAATAAAAGTGCCACATATCGCATGGCTTGCTAGTTACCGTGAAACATGTTGGTGGTTTGATAAAATACTCCCCAGCGAAGCGAAAGAGCAGTTCATGGTCACATGAGCTGCAACACTATGTCTATCGATTGTATTGTGGGTTTTATTTCCAGGGTTCTATTGGAATCGTTCCAGAGCGCTGATCGAAATGATTACGTTCTAGAGCGAGTCCGTATATATCACACAAGAGATGATGGACCGAATGTGTCGAAAGGAATCTGCTTTTTATGAATTGAGAAATACTGCCTTATTGAATAATTTTGGTGGCATACTCTAAGGCAATTAACGTTGTATTCACTAATTGGTTGTTCCTCGCCTCACAACAACCTCATGATCTACCCCTAACTCGATTTTCATCTCGTACGCCTCTCCTTGAAATGCCGAGCTCACAATTTCTTTGTAAATTTTATCACAATCCCGGTCAGAAGTCCTCTCATTCCACAAAAACCGCCTCAAGATGCGCTTCATCCGGTTGAGTCCAGGCTTGGGAATAAATGTCTTCCGGACGCGCTTAAACAAGCCCACAAACTAAACTCTTGCACCGTCCTCAATAGCCGCCGCGGTAACCAAATCCCACAATAGAAGGTCGATGTCATCTCCCCAGTAAGTACCAAGATCAGTTGTGTGTAAAGACTGTTTTAGTTTGCCGAGTAATATGCTTTGTACGCTCGTCAAGACAGTGTACGGGTTGAAGTGCATCTGGTGATATACATAGGCGGCCAGACAACAACATTGTCGTACGCCCCGCTGGGAGCACGAGAGGACTCGGCAATCATCTCAATTAGACGATATGCAATCCATCCTCGCTACTGGTCAAAACGGCCTACTATAGCAGGGGGGACAATTTGACCCTTACATGACTCCTTGAGCTCCACTAGATCCCCGATCTCCTTCACCACTTCCATGAATTTATCGCTAAGAGCACCTCTTAAAGACCAAGGTTCAGCGTCATCTCTCGATGAGGAAAGAGCTCGGGTCTTCAAGCGAATTTGAGTGGACTGGGACACAGGCGGAAGCGCGGTGGTGTACCTGTGTAAAGACTACCAAACTGATCGGCACTTTCGTTTCATTAGTAACGAATTCTGAGAAAAAGACGTATGTCCAGGACCATACAAGATTACTCGCCAATACACCAGTACGCAGTCTTCAATGCCGCCACGTAAGGCTACAATCCGGTAAATGCCATCCATATGGACCCGGTGGTCGCTATGATCTTTGAACATGCACTCCTCCAAAGTAAATAGACTCGAGGAGAATGTCAAAAGAGCACGAAACATAGCTGCATCATTTAAGGTAAACGGGACCAGAACTTCTACTACAGGATTTGGCGTTTTTTTTTTGAAGCATATTCGAGGGTGCAAAGAACGGGACTCAATTCGCTAATCCCTAACAGGCAAGCGACGTGAGCAAGGGTTGACTTTGCTATGCCTGGTGGCTAAAGGATGCCCGACATCGCAATGGCTCTCACTTACAGTGACGAAGAAGCTTCTGAAGCATGTCACTATCTTGCCCTGTTGAGACAGGAAGACTTGAGAACGGATCTCTGTCACCGTCGACTGAATTTCCTGGATTCTATATTCTCGTTGGATTCAAGTCCGTGGCACACGCGCTCAGGGAATGCTTGAAGGACGAGCAATTGGCGATCTTCAGAAAGAGTAGATAAACGGGCGTGAATTTTTCGCGTCTGCCAATATCGATTCATGACATGCTTCCGCACCCTCTTGAGGTGAGACGCTTCCATCTGCTGCACTGGGTATATAACATTTAGGAATTCGAGCTCAATGTAAGTGTTCGGTTGTTGTGATGGCATTTTGCCCTAGCCTCGAGCAACCCCAGAGTGACCAGGCCTCCCTGGCTAGAGAATGGCGTATCTCTGGCTATTGGTAGCTGATAATTGCGCTTGATTGGGTAGGGCATGATATCCCGTGCCTGAGACGTAATGTCGAGCATATAAGTAAAACAAATTCAGCTCCGCGGCAATGATACGAAAGATTTTGTAAAGTGATTTCTCCGAGACACTCAGGCAGGCTGAGACAATAAACACCGTGCAAGACGGTCAGACGTTTACGTGGAGATTTGAATAATCAACATGCAGTTGCTCAATTTAATAGTGACAATTTATGTAAGGCCCTGTTTCGCACGGCCGCACAGTTTCATTTACTGGTATTCGTAATAACCAAATACTAGTATTCGTTTACTAGTATTTGGTTACTAGCAACCGCTTTAATTTAAGTGTTTCGCAAAATCTGAATACTCAGTAATTATCGTAATTACGGAGGTTTCAGCTTCATCACCGGCGTCTCTGCTAGCGTATGTAGCCCTTATTTTCAGCCTCACTAATTTCCTGCTTCTCCCTCCCTAATAATTAGTGATTACTCCCTATAATTATAGTATCTCAAAGCCTAGAATTTTTCATCGCTATATAGAAAAGTAATTAATAAAAGAATTACGTATTATATTACTTACTACTAAATAAATTAATATGAGATATATTCTACCAGAATCGCAAAATGTAAAGCTTTAGAAAGAATTTATGCCCTAGAGAGGCCTATAAAGGTAGCAAAAGCTAGTGTTCAAATACTTAGTATCCATAGAACCACCTACGATAGGTGGTTCTGTGGATACTGAGATTAGTATGGGAGCGAATACTGGTATTTGAATACTAGTAACTATTACTAGTAAATAAAAATTACAGAAACACTTATTTTCCTAATAAACAAATACTGGTATTTGAATACTGACAAATACCAGCATTCGCGGGTTGCGAAACAGGGCCTAAGTCCGCTGCCATAGCGATTGGGAAGACAAATTTAGCTTACAGACTGGGGGTTTTTTGCTGAATTCGGCATAGTTCGCCTGCAAGCTGAGCTTACTATTACTTCCACTCTCTCCTTCTTTCTTCGCTTCTCGCTTTCTACTTGTACATCATAATAATGTTACTCAAAGGAAGCCCGGATCTTGAGAAGTGTTCTGATTTTATTCTGAGTGGCGTCCGCAAAAAGAATAACCAAAAGGTTTCGGGAGACAAGCCCTCCCATCTTCGCTCTCTCGCAAAGGAGATTCCTCAAGAGCTTTGAATATCACATGTTGCTGAGAAGCCGCTCAATCACATTGATTCACTGGTATCTTCGTGCGTCCCATTTTGCATCAGTGCCTCAAGCTCGTGCAGTCTCGATTCTCTAGTGAGTTCTGATGGCCGTCCCGATTGTCTATGTTGCTTGAGCCCGCTGACTGGAATGCTGGTGCTTTAGCTCTCTGCCCATGCCTCGCTCTTTTCTCGCACTGGCCGGTACGGCGTCTCAGAGTGAAAACCATACAGACCCGCGCCAGCGACGAGAAGGACCCCGAGAGCAGCGCCAATTCCTATCCCAGCAGATGTGCCTCGGCTAAGCCCCTCACCACCACTAGTCTTGCTGGGTGTAGATGAAGTGGCAGATGTGGTGGAGGTGGAGGTGGCCGTTAAGCGATGGCGATTGGGTTGTCGACGACTATGCAGTCAGGTCTCAGTAAGAGAAGTAATCACATTCAAGGTCCGGCAGGCCGTAGTATGTCCACTTGGGCAAATTCTAGGTGAATAATGGTAGAACGAATATCTTGATAATTACTCGGAAAGCACCCATCGGTGCTGACGGAGCCACCGAAAACCCCCGCTCCTCCCGGATCTGTGGTGATATAAACATCGGCGAAAGAAGAGGTGCAGGATGGGGGAGGAATTAAAGTCGTTATCAAGGGACCGAGGCCGGTCATCCGGAGCAAGCGTTGGCAGTTATCCGTAATCGATTGGGAAGCTTGTTGAGAAAGACAGCCCAGAGGTGGGATTAACATGCATGCTTGAAATTACGCGGTGCTGAGACTTCTCTCTTCGTGTAAGGGTTCTTCTTTGTCGGTGGGATGATAGGTGTACATTGCGGGGGAAGTTTTCATGCAACCCACTTTCATCGGATATCGTCACCCAATAGGAACCCGCTATAGGCCCAATCAGAGTCCTCATGATGCAGCGTGATATGAGAATCCAATCCCAAGAACCCCGCCGTAAATCCCGGATCCATGATCTCTTGCTCAAGCGGGTAGTCAGCACCGACGTTGAAATTCTGCCCGGGAAAGGCAGGGAGACCTTCGAGATTGAAGCCTGAATATGGTTGTTGATAATTGCCAGCTATTTGAGAACCATTTGATGCCCCCGCGCCTATTTGGAATGGTGGGTACTGGTTAGATTGTTGAAGTGACGGCTGTGTCGGCTCGGGAATTCCGTTTCTCACGAAGCCATCTGATGGATCGGGAAACAGGGATTCCAAATATCGTTTTGCGCGACGATCAAAGATGGTTTGCATATGCCGCTTGACAATCTCAACGCTCCTGGCCAGACCAGGCATGGTCGTGGCAGACTTTTGCAAGACACCGAGAAAGAACTTCAGGCCGAGCTTTTCACTTGGCACATCCGATGTTGGAACGGAAACCGATTCCTCTTGCAGCTGAAAATGCAACACTGCAATGGTTGCTGCAATGTATGTGCTGTAGCAATTGAGGTATGTGGTGTGAACGTAGCCAAATGTGTTTGTGAGAAGTTCCAGAAGATCGTGGATAGACGCGCATGCTGCGATGCAGATTTGATATGAACGGGAGATTGCTGGAGTTTCGAACTCTGTCGCGCCTATGATGAAGGGTCGGTGAAGCAGAACGGATGTCGTATGATAGAGGAGATTCAAAGACACGATATGAAGAGGTGGGCTGGCGTCCGGGAGGTTCTTGATGTTGAGGCGGAGGTGTTCTGGTAAATCTATCCACCATTTTTGGATTGATGTGGAGATTCTAATAAATGCTGAGTTCTTCGTACTTTGCGATGATTGTTGATCTCCGTCAGGCCGAGGTTCTTGAGAAGAACCATATATCTCAAGCATGATAGTGCTCAGGATCATGGAAAGTTTACATAGGGCGGTAAAACATGATATCATGTAACCTTTCTGCGGAGAATAGAGAGGTCTCGTCTGGAGGTCTTCGGATCCATAATATGGCTGCCACGGGTCATTTTCTGTAAAGTCGTCCACTTTGTAACAATCAGATTAAGATCAAGAATGAACTGGCGGAAAAGGCAATCTTAGCCAGAACAACTCACTGAAAACAGGATCATTCGACTCCACTGCGGGTGTGAACGCCGGCATACGGCCAAGGTAGAGACTGATAGCTTTGTCCCACGTGTAGCAGCCCCAAAACAATCTCTTTCGGATTTCGATATCTTCAGCTGCCAAGTTCTTAACGTAGCCTCGCAACCGCTCTGGAGGAAGATGGATCCCGAGGTCTATGGCAATCCTGAATGCCATGCCAGAATAAAGCCAGGCTACTACGGTGAGTTGAAGTCCTAAAGATGATTTTTTTGACCTACCTTGAGATGAGTTTCCAAATGCCACTTCTCGAGCTGATTGTTGTAGAAGCGCCTGGATGGTAGGGATCGAGCTTGGGCCAGCAATTTTCATCGCGAGGGACAAGTGTGCTTGATGGGAGAGCGCACCCATTACGGTACTTGCCGAGTCTTGATACGGGCGATCTTGAACTCGAAAGCGTGCGCAATGTGCAAGTAATACTTTCAATAAAGTCTCTGAGAAGTACGAAGTTTCGGGCTGGTTTGGAGAGCTGAGTGCCATGCCTCCTACTAGAGTTTAGCACAGTATCCCCAAAAGGAAAGTATTCCCAGACTTACTTGTGAATGCTGGACGATACACGAATTGAAACATTGGATGGATCCAACACCAGTGGAACTTCAACAGCTCACTTGCTACTTCGCTGGAGACCTCATTTTGAACAGCAGCCATCTTCTCGACAGCCATGGCTTCAAACCGTCTCTGAGCTGCTGCATTCGAAACCAGGGAGAGCTTGATTTTATCATTCTGCAGAACGCTGCTTTCTTGACTGGCAAGCGGTATTTCGTGCGGCGGGTTGCACTCTGAATTCGAACGGCCAGAACTCAATGGAGCTTCGTGGAAGGAAGATGTAGGGTTATGATAGCAAACGCTCCCATGCTTGTCGACGGATATTTCCGATACCCAGCGGTCGCAGTCTCTCTTCCGCTCATGGCTTACTTCGAGATTTTGATACGATGGGCTACTCAAGTCGCTAATGTCCTCCAATGAATTGCCTTCGTGAGGGGATACGACAGTCATGCTGTCAGATTTTCTCGGGGTACCCTCGCCATCCTTTTGATTTGAGATTAGGAACGAAGAGACAGATATATTTCATGTTTGTTCAATACCTACTTCATTTTCTTGCCAGCTCCTTCCTGTGCTGCTTGCACTTCTCTCCTGCAATAACTTTTCGATCTTGGACTCAAGCGACCTCACATATGCTAAAGAGGGAGGTTTATCATAATGACAATGGCTATTGTGGGCGATACAGGTTGAACACTGAGGTTGCCGGCTGTCACATTTGCTCTGAAGATGCTTCAGTTAGCTCCAGTTTCGAGGACTACGCAGGGCAGAGACAAGGTGCAAGGAAAGGGACGGGCCCGATAGGTTACCTTGCGTCGCCGGCAGTTGCTACAGATTGCCCGTCTCCTGCTAGGTGTAGAGCCAGGACCTTTCGTGCTTTTCTTTGCCTCGTCCATTGGTCACAGAAGGATCGAAGCGCGCGTGAGGCCCGCCCAAGTATCGGCGTAACCTATTGACGCGCGTGAGAAGTCGTTTCGACAATATAAAGGTCGGCGTGGTGCATGGCCTTGATTGAGATTATAAGTGTTTGAAGGGAAAATAGACTCGTGCTGACGTGATCTAATGTTGAAGTTGGACGTGGCGGATGAGCGCCCTGAAATTAGTCCCCCCCAGAAAGTGGAGTGCGGAGAATCTCACCCACGTGACTTAGACCGTTGGACAACCCTAAACCCGGGTTGCTTTCCGGGAATAATTTCCATTCAAATGTTGGAGTACCTTACTTATATTACAGGGGTACAGGGTTACAGGGTAGAGATTTTGGAATGACTCGGGCCCGGTTTCCGGGATCCGTCCAGTTCGATGCGGAACCCCAATGACGCCAGGAGGCGATTCATCGCGGATAGTGAGGGAAGAGGACTGCGGAGCCATCAAAAACACCTTGGATTATTTCTTGCGTTTGAAAATCCAGTTGATATAACTACCTAGGTAATTACCGCTGCCAAAGCACGTGCCTGCGGTCGCCCTACTATTTCACAAACTCGTAGCAGTGACGGTAGTACAGTAATTCACCCTTTGGCCTAGCATGCGCTACAAACAACATACTGGTTATGGCCACACTCGCAAGATTCGTAGATCCAGTAGTCAATACAAGATGCAGAGCCGGCACATGACCCGTTAAATAACTTCGGAAATGTAATAGTATTGTATTCTATTTTATTACTTTATGAAATTTTCTATTTTATAATTATTATATATTATTAAATTATTTTATATAACTAATACTCCTTACGAAAAATATACTTAAAACACTTTTATTAATTAAAAAGTAATTACTTTATAAAATCCTTTCGCTTTTGATATATAAGATCCCCTAAGCATATAAAGCTTACTAATAATATTAAACGATTAAAGATAATATATCTAATAAAAGTTTATTTTTACACTCAGGAATAGCAAAGGATAACAACTAACAAATGCATTCACCGCTGTGCAATTCTCTATGCTTCGTTATTTAACACGCCAGTGTTCTGTTCTGCTAGTGTATCTGCCTTCAGAGCGGGGCGGTCCGTTTTTCCTGCAGTTGTCTGCACCAGACGAAGGTTAGGACAGTTTCTGAAAACCAGTCGAGCAATCGAAACTTACACCACCGTCAACCGGCATTATCAGGCCAGTAATCCATCTTGCTTCTTTACTACAGAGAAATAAAATAGCTAGAAACCGTCAAAATATTTCCCTCGTGATTTGCTTCTAGACATACCATAACCAACATCCCACCCAGTCCCTTCTTGCTTGAGTAGACTCTGGTTGATTCTCGCCTGACGCATCGCACCTGTCATCCCTCGCCCTCTTACCATAGGAGTGAAGACCATTCCCGGGCAGACACAGTTTACTCTAATGTTTTCAGGTCCGTGTTGGGCGGCCATAGCTCGAGTCATCTGAACAATTGCACCCTTCGTAGTAGGATAGAGGAGACTTGGATTCCCGCCGATAACTACATCGTGTCAACTTTGAGGAGAAGGGAAATACGTCAGACTTACGACCGCTCACGGAAGACATGTTGACGATTACACCTCTGCCATTCTTCCGCATTTCTGGAATTGTATGACGAGCCATCAGTACCATGCTCGTGACATTGATCCTGAAGTCCCGGTCCCAAGCATCCATATCGATTTTCGTCGCATCTCCCATGGCTCCGCCAACACCAACTGTTCACTACTTAGCACTTTTCACTCGACCTGGTCAAGGCCGCGCTCACCAATATTGACCAGAATATGAACAGCTCCGAAAATCTCGACCGTTTTCGCAACTGCATTTTTACATGATTCTTCGTCCGTGACATCCGTTTGAATCACTTCTGAGATTCCACCCTCGGCATCAATCATTCTTTTTGTCTCGGCAGCCCACTCGGCGTTGAAGTCTACCAGAGCTACATTGGCTCCTTGCCGAGCGAGGAGGATTGCTGTTGCTCGACCATTGCCAATTTCGCCTACGAAGGTTGGGAAATCTAAGAACTGAGAGAAGTAGGAGGACAATTGGAAACTCACCTGCCATTCGAGACCCAGCACCAGTGACGATTGCTACTTCGCCGGTGAAGTCAAAGGCTGTTTTTGGGGGCGCCATTGTCGAGTTGACAATTCTGTTCGGGGAGGAGAAAGTGAGAGAACAATGAGAATAATTTTATTAGTGTATAATTCGACAAACTGTAAGCGTGGAAGTTTAAGTTTGAGAGAGGCAGTGTCATCGCGGTCTGCTGCATTTGACAGTGAGATATCGTTTTGTCATCAATTTGCGCTCGACTGATCAGCAAGTTCGGTCCCGTCCTGCCTATCCCGAAGTGTACCTTGACGAGTCGGCCAGTTTCCGCGGCGTCGTTTAGGGGAGCCCCCGGTACCATACATGCACTTGGAAATGGCGCCTTGTGGAGTCAACGAGTTACTGCGGGGTACAACGAACTATTGGTAGCGTTGTAGTCAACCCGTTCCTCTTTTCTGACCGGGTGCATACCGAGGATAGAGAGGAATGAGTTCAAGCCACGCCTGAAGTAACTATTTACCAACTGGGAAATTCCTTTCTCCGGGTTTGAAGCAGTTCGGGTGCACAATCGGAAATGTTCTGTGGCCTTTAGACACCGATATATCTGCACAAAATTGTATTCAAGCTTTCTAGAATGACATGTATTTATTTACGTAGTCTCCCTAAATCACTTTCTCAGTGACAGCCAAAAATCGAACCACTCTATGATGCCCTTCAAACTCTGCTCTTTAACATGACCTAAAAAGCTGTTAGCATCCAGAACAGCTTAACACACCACAATGACTTACGCTCATACGGGTTCTCCATATTTCCCCTCAATGCAAATCCATGCTCGACATCTGCGAATAACTGCAGCTGGTATGGTGTATTGCCATTGTGGAGAAGGTCCAAGGCTCTTCTCCGTGACTCGGTATCAAAAGTGTGATCAATATCCGAACAGGAGAGGAATAGCGGTTCTGAATGATCGTCAGAAAGGCCCGGAAATGGTTGCATCAACAAAGGGCTATTACTCTTCAAGTTTAAAAAGTGGTGCTCCTTGAGAAATGCAGGATGGGCAAACGCGCCAGCGGCGACTTCATCGCCAGCAAGCTCATTACATATATAAGGCGCGCCGAAGCAGTATCTATGCCAAGTCAGTCCACCGAAATAGTACAGCTTTTGGACTAGTTTCGTAACTTACCCAACGCAAGCGTACTTGGTTTCCGGTTGGCCGTACTGTTGCTTGACTTCTCTAATCCATTTCGGAACGTTCTCATCTGCGAAAGCAGTGTGTTTTCGTTTCCAAGCTTCATAATCAAAATTTGGATCAGATTGATCATGTCTATTCTTTCTGTGCTTCCAAACTGGGTCCTACAACCACAATTTAGAATAGATAACTTGGCGAAAGTAGATTCTCAAGAGGACTTACTCCTTGAAAATAATCCAAACCAATGACGAGATATCCAGCATCAGCAAATCCATCCATTATCAGTAGTGCATTTTTAAATAACCCCCAGACATCGGGGAAATAGAGTAAGATGTTGCCATTGACCTTCCCTTCTGGTGGCGTTGAGATATATGTTTGGATGCCTGAAATGGTGGTCAGACGGCCCCGAGGTTCTCCTTCATGAACTGTGCCTTTCAGGCAGCAAGCCCCAGAAGGTTTTGCTAGATATACATCTGCGTCTCCCATGGTATAGAAGGCCCCCTCTTCAGAAAAATCAAGTTACGAAAACCTGATACTATGGAATGCAGCCAAAAACCGAGTTCCAAATAGGTGGAAGGAGAAACCAAGAGCGAGCGTGTTTAAAATCTACGGAGCTCTCGCAAGTACACTTTTGAGATCGATAGATCATCCTTCCCAGTGCTCGCCAGTTGCCACTAATAATAAGGCAGACTCATCCACCCTTGTGGTCGGAGACGGCTTCCCGATTCAGTGCTTACCTGCGGTGTAGAGTGGGGTCATCGGCGAACCGCCGCGGGCTTCGACGCCGCCCAGCCCCCTTTGTGCTAATGCCCTTGGCATCTGCATCCCCACAACTTCTCGTGCCAGACTAATTTACCCCGTCCTCATTCTCCAGGTTGTCGGGTCCAAACTTATTTAAGCTGGGGGCGATCTTCATCCGAGTTTCCCTGATCACTCCGCAACCTCGCACCGCCTGTCTATCTGGTCTTGACATTGGAATTCTTCAACCCCAACCGATATCATGGCGAACGTTAAGCCAGAGATCGACCAGCTCGAATCGCAGCAGAACCATGCTGCAAATGATATCGAGAAACGTCTGGAGCCCGTCGAGAGTAACGTCGACATTCAAAAACCTGGAATTGTCAACGAGGTGCGAAGCTCAAGGCTAATTTAATGCTATATGTAACTGATTTACTTTTCCAGGATGCTGCCGTTGGCTACCGACAATATCACGAAGCTCTTCTGCTGGAATTCTCCCCGGAGGAAGTAAGCCATCTGAAACTCTCCAAACGTTCCAAATGCACGAATCTGACTTCAACCCCACAGGTAAAACGAGTGCGCTGGAAGATTGATTTCATCGTTCTGCCTATCTTCTTGGTTACCCAAGCTCTGCAGTTCATGGACCGGACTGCGTTGAACTATGCGAACTTATTCAACTACCAAAAGGCATTGGGCCTCAAGGGCCAGCAGTTCAACTACCTCTCAGCCAGCAAGTGTCCTCAAGTAGCGCAAGTTAAACCCAACTAATACGCAGCAGTGATCTATGCAGGATATTTCTTCGGCCAATACCCCTGCGGTTGGCTCATCGGTCGTTACCCTGCACAAAGAGTTGTTGGCGTCAGTTGTCTTCTATGGGGGGTAATGGTCCTCGTCCTGACCGCCTGCCGAACGTACGAAAGTGCTCTCGCGGTCCGGTTTATCATGGGCATATTCGAGGCAGCTGTAACCCCTGGCCTTACCTTGATGACTGGATTCTGGTACACGAGACGAGAGATCCCACTCCGTCAATGCATTTGGTATTCATCTCTTGGTTGGGGTGGTATCGTTGGTTCATATATCTCGATGGGTGTCTCGAAGCTTCCAGCGAACTTGAAACCGGAACGTTGGGAATTGATATTCTTCATTGTAAGACTGTTTCTATTCGATTTATATCAACGCTGACGTGATTTCCTGCAGCTTGGCGGGGCGACTTGTCTTTGGGCATTCGTGATCTTCTTCTTACTCTCTGACTCACCAGCAAATTCCTTCTTTTTGACTGAACGAGAAAGGCTCATTGCTGTCAGGCGAGTAGCTGGCAATGAAACCGGAATCAAGAACAAGAAGTTCGTGCCGAAGCAAGCTCTTGTTGCTTTCAAAGACCCGAAGGCATTGCTCCTCTTCACTTCAGTCTTCGCCGCGTAAGTATAACTCCGGGGGACTGACCAATCCGAGACTGATTGTGTTTGCAGGGCCATCCCAAACGGTGTCGTGAACTCCTTCTCCACTGTCATCATCCGTGATATGGTAAGCCCCGGCCCTGAAAGTCTATCGCAAAAGTTGACATGTGTCAAGGGATTTTCAACGACTCGAACAACGGAACTCAAATCAGTTGGCGACGCAGTCCAGATCATCGCCCTTATTATCGGAGGAGCGGTCACCCTCAACGTCCCAAACTGTCAGCACCCCCGCTCTTCCCCTCCTTCTAAAATGAGCTCACATGTTTCACACAGCTCGCCTCTTAACTGCAACAGCAGCAAATATTCTCTGTGTAGTAGCAGCAGGCTGCATGGCTTACCTCCCGCGCTCGAACACTTGGGGCCGTCTCGTCAGTTTCTGGCTCGTGAACGCACAATCCGTCGGTTTTACCATCTCGCTCATTACAGTGTCCTCGAACATGGGTGGATATACGCATCGTTCAATGGCTAGTGCTATGGTTTTGTATGTCTCTCTTCCACACCCTTCCCGTCCTTCCACATTCACTAATCCTTGCATGAACAGCACGGCGTACTGCTGGGGCAACTTCGCCGGCCCCTTTGTCGTAAAAGCCTCCGAGGCACCCACATATCACGGTGCAACGATTGGTCTCTTGGTAGGGTATAGCATCAAGATGGGCTGTCATCTGGCGATGCTGGCGTATATGTTCTTCACGAATAGGTATAGGGATCGGACGTATGGACCTGCCGATAAGGAGCAGAGTGAGGAGGCGGGGATGCAGGATCAGACGGAGTTTCAGAACAAGGACTTCAGATATGTGCTTTGAGGTGGGGAATGAGAAGCTATAATGTTTTTTCTTCTTCTTTTGGAAATAGTTGCCGACGCCCTGGAGAAGGCGCGCTTAATGTACGAACACTGTCCATTGCTGCTCCTTCCTCCTAAGAACACCACCCTTAAATGCAACACGAACCAAAGCGCGAACATAACTGCGTCAATTTGGAAGTGCCCAGTAGAGCAACGAAGACACGACGATGGCATTGTGGATAAAAAGAAACGCATCTCAAGGTGACGAGCCCTCCAAGATATTCGCAGCCCTCTTCAGAGCTTCGATGTCTAAATCAATCTCTGCTCGGAGCGCCAAAAGTTCCCTCAACTTCTCCTGGAGCTTTCCACTACCAGGAACGAACAAGTCACTAGTGATCGTCATCTCCGGTGAAGACGCTTCCTCGTCCTGAACTTGCACCTCCTCCATACCTTCACCCTCAAGGTTAATGTGTGCTCCAGATGATCGAATTACGGCAAGAGCAGAGTTTGGTGATTGACCGGGATGACAGTTTTTCTGGTGCTTGTACAGATTATATTTGCGAGGGAAGCCTTTGATATGACGTTTGCATGAGGGGATGGGGCAGCAATGCGTCTTTTCTCCGTGGACTTCGCGTTTGTGCCTGTCGAGCCCACCCTTGTCGCCGAATCGAGGGTGCTTGCAACCTAGCACATTGCAGGTGTAGGGCTTACTGTGCTTGCCCTCATGTTTCCTGACGACCGTGAGTTGATATGCTGACGTGGTAAAGGAGCTGACGTTAAGCTTACAGTAGAGCAGACTCCGTGAAAAATTCGCGGTTCTCTGGGCAATCAGGAAACCAGCACCGAAGTGGTGTTTTGGTGTTGGGCTCAACAACTTCAGCCAATTCGTTACGGGGGTCAATGTCTGCGTTTATAGTTCTCATATCAGGGACCCCCAATAGGTCGAAATGAGATTGGAAGCTAGTAGAGTCTGTTAGTTTTTTTTTGAAGGTTTTTGCGGCAGAGGTCAACTCAAGCTCAAGGTCAGGTGTCATACTTTGCATTGGTGTTTTGAACGGTGTCTTGGCAAGTGAATAGTTCTGCGGCTTCAGGGCCGAAGTAGTTTGAGTCTGTGTATGCGATTAGCGATAGCAATTTTTTTGACGGCCCCAAAAAAACTCACAATCTTGATCAGGGGCAGTGCCTGACAGCGAAGAATGATTCAATCTTGGATCTAACCATTGTAAGCAGAGAACGATATTTTGTTCCGGAACTTCAAAAAGCATTGCCGCTGGCCGGAACCGGTGGCTGACAATAAGAGATGCTTGAGAACAACCATGACGTATCAAAAGGCGGGGTGGAGGTTCCCACGTACTGTTTATATCGTTCTGTGGAGCGATAGATTGTTGGGCGGGAAACGAGGAACCAGCACCAGCTTTACTCAATCAGCAAGGGCAACCGGCTCCTGAGAACAAGAAACGCCGTACCTGCAGCATTGAATCCCGGCAGATAAACGGGGGAGGGCAAAGAAGTCAAATCACGGGGGTGGTTGTGATTAGGTAGAGTGGAGTTGGTGATATGGCAAAAGTCGTTGGTTCGTATGAGTTCCAAGTCATCATTATACTGGTCGGTGCTGGGGAAGTCAGTCCAGTTCGCCATGGTGGATATGAATTACAGACTTACATCACGCTGTGGGACCCGAACCTTTTCAAGCAAAAATTTGGCAGCACTTCGACATCTACAGAGTTGGACTTCGGGGGGACAAGCCAACGTTTTAAGTATCGTAAAGACAGAGCAGAGCAAGTGTGCACAGGGGTGCCCAGCTGCCCCAAAACATAGAACGCGTAAGCCCAACATCATAAGCCAATTATATTTGAGCAAGATGACCACTTTGAAGCCATATTATTTCAATATCTCCCAATGCGGGACACTAGCCAGGGAAGGAAAGCCTTCGTGACTGCCCTGGGCAGAAACGCCCAGATTCTGGGGCCAGTGGCGTCCCAGACCGCCATTTGGCAAACCGAGATCAGGCTCCTGGTGTTACACAGGGCAGACTTGCCCTGATTCAAGGGCGGTTCAGGGCGAGGCTGACTGCATCACAGCACACCGCTGGGCGCCCTTGCCCCGATTCTGAGGGGTGAGGCATGCTTGCCCAATTTTGGATCGAAAAAGAAAACACAACATTCAATCAACGAAATCAGTCTCTGTTGGTTTTGTCCACCGAACAATTGCAGCAATCAGAGGTGAAAAGCGTTCAACTGAATGCCCCCCACATTTTTCACATCACAAACCACGAAGTGTACCAGAGTAGATTTTTTTCTCCATTATCCTATCCACTAAGAAGGAGATCGATCTATGAGTCCCCTTCCCATGCCTGCAAAATGAAGACAACTCAACAGGATGATGTGCAAAAAACGCCAGCAAAATGTATATATGCCTGAAACGCCGAATTCAAATGCCTGCCCCTTCTCATTGATTCATGTTCCATAATACCGTCAATGCTCAACATTCATCCTTTCACCTAATCTCGCTCAACTTATCTCGAGGAGCATATATTTCGAAATCCGACTTCGAGAGCGGTTGCATCACGCAACGATCGCCTTCGCTGCCCCTCCCATACCCCACTTGAATCGTCGTAGACTGCCGGTACTTCGTGCTACTTCACGACCACAGGAACCACCATCAATTATCGTCGAGCCATTCAGCCCACCTAACACTTCTTGCCTGCCAACTTCCCGTCCAATAACATATCCCGCTCCAAAGCCCACCACAGAGACCAGAACCACGACACCGGCGGACACAACCCACGTCAATAACGTTGGGGAGATCAGTGCCTCCTCCTCCACAGCTTGCATTCGCTTCTTCTTTAGCGCTCGTGTCTTTTCTCCAGGTTTAGAGGCCGCCGCCTTTCGTTTGCCTTTCTCGACCGCTTCTTGGCTTGATATCGAGGGGCTGCTGCGAGCACGGGTAGAGGGGCTCATGTGCCTGCTTGTGTTCGCTGCAGGGATCGTGGGAGCCATTAATTCTGATTCGGGTACAAATCTTAGACCCATCGGCTCATTGCTCATTGTAGTAGGTTGCTGATTTCGTTTCGGTAGGCCCCTCGCGGCGGCTGCCCCAATCGATAGCAATGTTGTAAGAGAAGCTCGGAGGGCTGCATCGTGGTCTGCTTGTGGGTTGTAGGAGGAGTGTTGTCGTGATACGTTTCGGGATGGGTAGGGTGGCCTCGTGCTCGAGCCAGTATGCGGAGGGAAGTAGGAACCGGGGAGAGAGGATCGGTGCGATGACGGAGGGTGCGAGAATGCGTTCGGTTGGGGTGTAAAGGCTGGTTCTCCAGCATCTGTTCTCTTTCCCAAGGCTGTGGCATTTTCGTCATCGTCATCTGAATCGGATCCTGCATCGTATTCTGCCCTCGAGACTGTAGATAATCGCGTGGTCGGGATTGGGATAACATGTTCGTTGGAGCTGGTCATCACTTGGTCATCCTCGCTCTCGCTCTCTTCGTATTCTTCCTGGCTGCTTGTATTCTGTCGTGGAGGATGGGTGGTTTGAAGAGCTCCTGCTTGTACCCGCCGCCGTCTTCGTACATTGGAATCCTGCTGTACTCGCAGACCGGTAATCACAATCTCGTCGCCGATGGAGGAGAGGGAGGAGGATGATGGTTGTGAGGCTATCTCGACCCAGGATTCTTGGAGATTTAGCTGAAGTTCTGGAATCGCAGGGGGAATTCTACCTTCATTGCGCAGCCGCGGAGGAACTCCTGATGAATGCGCCATAGCTTCTGTATTTCTTGACTGATTGCGTTGTGCCATGGTATCCTGTCGAGGCGGGTTGTTGTCTTGTAGAGGAAGCATAATGATGAAGGCGGGGTTGGAGAGCGGTGAGGTTATACGAGGATGTTGGCAGACGGAGCCCAATATTATGCAAAGTCAATCGAGACTGCCCCGTGGGCTTTGGTACCCACGATGCTATCTGCGTTTGCGCAGACAGACCGCTCTTCTGGCTGCAGCGCTTCGTTGTCGTCGAAGTGGTGTATCGAGGGATGGGGAGTTGGCGCTGGCAGTCCTCTGGAGCGGGGATAAGCCGAGTAACCTTACAGGTCGTTTGAGGGCTCGAGCAAGAAAGAAAGTGGGTGTCGACGAAGCTCGAGATCAAAGAAGAATTGTATCCCGAAGCTTGAAAGCTTGAAAGCTGAAAGTTGAAAGTTCAAAGTTGAACGTTGCGAAAAGAATAGGTCAGATGGCCCCGCGCAACGGCGCAGGTGGTTGCGTGCTGACGATGACCGCTCCGCCCCGTGTGGAGCGTGGAATGTCTTGGTGTTGGCGCTCCAGCGTCTCATCAGCAGAACAGGTTCGAGGGGGGCAGTGACGATAACGATAAGCCTGAGACAGTGAGTGAGTGTGAGTCGGAGAGGCGTGTAGATCTCGGGGATCCTAAATACAAATTCATTCCGTATCTTCTTTTGAGAAGGCAGTTGAACATTCAAATGGAGTGCACAGAGGGACAAAGAGAATTTGAAGTACAGTACCTCCGTACGCAGCGTACTCTTGTCTTCTTCTCAGCCGGCACGCGAGCAGCCACTGGGCCCCCAGGAGGGGGGGGGCGAGGGATGGACAGCGCAAGGTACGTACGGTACCACTGGGTACGGATTCCGAGGGTCCCGTGCACGTCGTGCTCCAAATCCGGTCGTACTGTATTGTGGTATATGAAGTATCACGCTGCGCCAGCTGTGAACTTCGAGGTGCGCAGTTGTCGAATCAGAGAACGAATTCCCCTTGTTAATCCACGATTGGTTTGGATGTGCAGATCGTCACGCCTTTACCGGGGTTTGCAGGTGAAATAGTCATGTGGTTCCATGTCACATGATCTTTATTTGAAACGCCGCGCTGGAACTTCAATTGATCCTGCGCATCTCTCTTCAATAGCCAGGAAACATCCTTTCCCCCCTTGTCACTTGTCTGAAGCTGTGTCTTGGAAGGGCTTCCGACAGAGGCAGAGGCCTACTTCCGCTGTCACACCCTGTCTCTTCAAACTTTCCAGTTTTGTTAGTTGTTACTCAGTCCCCCACTTCGATAACACGTCTCCTCGCTGTTGCGAAGCCATTTCTATTTCCTTCAATCTCCCTTCTGATAACGGCGCGTGATTTTTGGGTATTCCCGGCGCCAAGCGGCGGACAGGCATGCATTTCCTATTTCCCTGCCGGGATCTTTTGATTGATCTTGAAGTCAATTGATCAGCCAATCCCCGCTCAAGTATATCAGGCAGTACAATAAGAGTCGTAATTAATATCGGCACTATCACCACAATGAAGATTGTGCACGTAAACTGCGTCAATCCGAGCATATAAATAGCTCTTGTACCCCATACTTAGTTCCAAGTTCTCCTTCAACTGTACTCAATATGTTGACCTCAATTGGGCTCACGGCTCTCTTGACTGTCCTAGCTGCTGCATCTCCACTTCGAGTCCGCAGTCCGTATGCTGTGAAGGAATCTCATCTAGTCCCTAGCAAATGGTCCCGAGTTGGCCCCGCACCTGCAAACCATGTAATTAATCTCCAAATCGGTCTAAAGCAAGGGAATTTCAACGAACTCGAGAGGCACCTATATGAGGGTATGTATACCACAAATCACTGTAACGCAACTAAGATTCTCAGTCTCCGACCCGTCACACGAGCGATATGGCCAGCATCTCAGCATACACGAGGTGAACGACCTCGTCAAACCTACGGATGAGGCATTAGACTTGGTACACTCGTGGCTCGAAGACAATGGCATCAAAACCTCAAACTGCGAGTACAGCCCCGCCAAAGATTGGATCAAGCTCTCACTCCCCATAAACGCCATCGAGAATCTGCTCTCCACAGAATACTCCGTCTTCCAGCACTCCGAAGGCGGGTACCTCGTCCGCGCACCAGAGTGGTCACTCCCCCAGCACCTCCACGACCACATCACCGCAATCCAACCCACAACCTCCTTCTTCTCCCCCGGAAAGCTCGGCCGGACGTTCAAAGAAGTCCTCGACATCTCCTCCGCGATCCCTCCACCGTCAACAAATGACCCCCACAGGAACACAGACCCGGCCATTGCAGCAGCCTGTGACGCTGAACTCGTGACACCCCTCTGCCTCCGCACCTTATACGGAACAGTGAACTACACCGTGCAATCCGCCAACACCAACAAAATCGCACTGAACGATTTTATCGGCGAGTCGAACAACAGATCAGACACCAAGATCTTCCTGCAGAATTATCGACCAGATGCAGTTTCCGGCGCAGATACATTCAAAGTGGAGATCATAGCCGGCGGAAACGATGAGCAGACGCAGGAGACCGCTGCTGAACTAGCAGCAGGCAAGGGCACGGAAGGGAACCTTGATTCCGAAATACTTATTTCGATGACCTACCCGATCCCTCTCATTGCCTACAGTACCGGAGGAAATCCGCCTTTTATACCAGATCTGGTGACGCCGACAAGCACAAACGAGCCGTATCTCGACTGGCTGAATCACGTTCTGAATCAGACGAGCTTGCCCCAGGTCATAAGCACGAGTTACGCAGACGGCGAGCAAACCGTCCCCCACTCCTACGCCCTCAGCGTATGCTCCGGCTTTGCGCAGCTCGGCGCCCGGGGAGTCTCCCTCTTTTTCGGATCAGGGGACTCCGGCGTTGGGCCACCAGGTGACTGCCTCACCAACGACGGACATAAAACCTCGACCTTCTTGGCCCTGTTTCCGGCTTCCTGCCCGTACATCACGAGTGTGGGAGCAACAAAATTCATACCGGAAATTGTGGCCACGGATGGGGGGAACAAATTCGCTTCTGGCGGTGGGTTTAGTAGGTATTTTGCACGGCCGGCATATCAGGATTCTGTGGTTTCTTCTTATGTCAAGGCGCTGGGAAACAAATTTTCGGGACTTTATAATTCCTCGGGAAGAGCGTATCCGGATCTCGCGGCACAGGGGTATCACTACGCTACGATCTGGAACGGCACGCTTCTCCCCTTGGACGGAACGAGTGCGAGTACGCCGACTGTTGCTGCGATTTTCAGTTTGGTGAATGATGATTTGATTGCAAAGGGGAAGTCTCCGATGGGGTTCCTGAATCCGTGGCTGTATAGTGTGGGGCATAAGGGCTTTACGGATGTCGTTCATGGGAGTGCGGTCGGTTGTGGCACGCAGGGCTTTCCGGCGAAGAAGGGGTGGGATGCTGTGACGGGTTTTGGGACGCCCTGGTTCCCTAGTATCAGGGAGTTGGCTTCGAATGCGAGTGCTACTGTTCTCAAGAGATGATTTGTGGGCGGTAGAAAATAATCGCAGAGGTGGAAGTGTATAAGCAATAGAAGTATATGTTTGGTGTTAATAATAGGTACTGCTACTTGAGTAATCTTCCTTCGTCCCTGGAAATGCACCGACTGGCTCCTGCTTTTCATCTTCTTCGCCTGAGCTGCCGTCTCCGTAATCATCAGATCGATCCGGGGGTGCTCGCATACTCTCCAAGGTCGAGGCATCGAGAACTGGTGGAATGAATGGTTTCAAAGAGTGAATTTCGCGTCCAGAAGGCATGGTTGCCACCAAAGGTCCAATGGGAGGGATAGCTTGCGTGTTGATCTGCAGCAAAGGTTAATGCAAGTCTCAGGTTCCAAGGGAGATGGCTTACAGTGTCATTCATCTTCACCCACTTCTTCTCCAACATTTCCAGCACCCTCTGCTCCTCTGCCCTCCCCGCATCAGCGCCCCAATGAGAACCCTTCTCAACCCTCCTATCCTCCCTCTTCTCCTCCCACCCTTTCTTCAGCCTCCCAAAACTCAACCCCTTCTTCGCCTCTCCCTCTCCGCTCTTAAAGCCCAATTCATGCATTCCAGCATGCAACCACGCAATCCCCTCCCCATTCTTCCCACCCAACTCGGAATCAATCCCAAAGAAGCGACACGCCTTCCCCCTCCCCATCCTCCTCAAATCATCCACATAGCCCACCAAACCACTATCAATTTTCCCCACGCCCTTCCCAGCACTAGCACCCAGCAGCGCCAACGCATTAGCAGCGTGTTCCGCAGCCGCTAAACACAACCTCGCAAATAAATGCGCTCGCACCTTAGGGATTTCGGGCGCTTTGATCATCCATTCTTTGTCGTGCTTGTTGCGATCCTGTGCAATGACTGCTGGGTAAGGGTCATCCTTTGACACCGCGAGAAGTGTGGCTTCTGCAAGTGCGAGCGAGGAGAGCGCGGAGAAGGTGGATTTTGTGATGTCGATGCAAGGGGGTGGTGAAGCTACGGAATCAGAGCGGTGAGAGAGGTAGGCGTGGATTGAGGCTGCTGAGAGTAGATGCTTTGTTGCTGTCTGGATGGCGAGAGTTCGGGCTTCCGTTGACGGGGATGAAGCGGCTGATGAGTAGAGGGGTTGCAATGAAGACCGAGAGAGTAGGGTATAGGTGTATGCTAGAGTTGATAGGACGAAGTATATCTCAAACTCCAGAGACTGGATCTTCAGACGCCCTTTTTCTCGTCCGGGGAGAGCGGAATCTGATAGTGTGGGCCGCCATTCGACTGTTGGTGTTGACTTGAGGACGACGTCGAATTCTTCTCCTGCTATGAGCTGACTTCCTAATCCAGAGTCTATCGCGAGAAGATATGGGACATAGTTGTTTAGAGATAGGAGAATGGATGCTAGATGTGGTGATTGCTCAGGTGGAGGCAGCCGCTTGTGCTTCTTGAGAGCATCTCTGAGGACACCACGGTACGTGCTGGCTGAGAGGGGAAGAGAGGGATGCGAGTCGCTTCCGAAGTAAGTGGAGAATGAGAATGAGGATGTCGTCGGAAGTGTAAATGGGAAAGGCATGTTGACCTGAGCTGGTCAGACCAGGAACGGCTCAAGTGTGGCCTGGATAGCGGGGCAGGAGAGGTAATTTTGAGAGCTCTGGTGCTGCTCCGGAACCGGTTTAAGTTGAATAAGACAGAAATTTATTGAACCCCTTATGAACTGCTCGAATGTATTCCGAAAGTGACAATCAAGTAAGCCGTATTGAGATTTGTGGAAGGAGACGTAGTGAATGAAAATGAGGGGTCTTGGCAGCTGTTGTCTTCCGCAAGGCTGACGGTCGAAATTAGCGAGGCGCGGGTGAGAATAGAGAGTACCATCGACGTCACTCCCCCTGGCGGGGGATCTACTAACACATGAAAACATAATGGTCATGATTTTGTTGCTCGCAAGACTTTGAATACTACAAGTTCATATGCCTCCGGAGTTTCAGCGTTCCTTGGCATCAAATCACACGAAAATACGGAGTACTCGCTTCAACCATGTTTGCCTCCCAAAACCAGTCCAGTCTCAACGAAGCACGAGGTGCTGGAACAACCTTCGGCCCCGACGACGTCAATCCCTCCTCCGAAGCGACTCCTGGAATGTCAGTAGGCTCCGCTACAGCAGCCGGCCATGGTCAACACCCTCAAGACCTCGGAGACGACAGCAATGCAACAATGCCAGGATCGAAAATCGGACCACAGAACGAAGATCTCGACGGAGAGCAAATGCGCGCTTCTGGTGAAGGAGAAGTCATGGATGCCCAGTTCAACAAGAAGAATGCGGGATGGGGAGAGCAGGGGAGCATGACAAGTGATCTGGATAGACAGAAGGCAGAGCAAAAGGGTGCTAGGGAGGAGATAAAAGCTGCGAGAAACGAAGGTGCAAACGTAGATGGAGGAGCGGGAAACAGGGTGGAGAATGAAGGGATGAGCTCTGTCTGAAATAGTTGGGGTCCATGAAAGCATCTTTTTGGGTATTGTCAAATCTTGTATAGTACATACCAAGCCTTAACGCCGTCGCAATGCATTAAATCATCCAGCCCAATACCTAGAACTCCATTTCTTCCACGGTATCGTCCCCCAAAGAACTCAAAGCTGAAGACTGTCGCCGTGACGATGGCATCGTAGATTCTGAGTTTAGGGGGTTCTTGAGCCTCTCTGCCCATTCCTTTAGACTTGTGACCTCGCTGCCCTCAACCTTGATAGCCCTCGGCTCTGCAGGCTTCCCAAGTACGGTCCCAATGTATCTCGTCTCTGCGTCCGTCGTGCTATGCTTCTTCTTGAGAACTGGACCTTGTTAGACACATGATCTCCATCTACGGAGAAGACAAACCAGTCAAATAATCCTCCTTTGCGCCATCACTTCCCTCCAACGCAACGCGCCTGATTTCGGAGTTGACCTTTCCCACTGCCCACGCTACGAACGCATCCACGCCTCGAGTATCTTCTTGCCCGTAGAACTCCTGTTCCTCAATCACTTTCTCCGGAATCAGCGCCCCGCAATCCTGCATAGCCATCCTGACATCTTGGATCGAGATTTCCAGCGAAAGCTCGGGTTCGTTGTGATTGACGGAAGCGTGTCTTGCAGTGGTTTGCGCAAGCAGGAACATGTACCTAGCCGCAAGATCTGTGAGGGTGTCAAGCACAGATGGGCGTGTCGAGTGGTAGCCTGCTGCTCGCAGAATTTGGAGAATACAGGGCCGCAGAAGGGAATGGTGAAGCGCTTGGGGAGTTGTCATTTTGGAATGGACGACTCAAGGTCAAGAGATGGATGATGTGGGAAGCTTCATGGCCAGCGTGTCAAAGCCGCTTGAGCAGTAGATGTTTGACAAGCACTGAGGATTCGTGTGAGAAAGTGAATGTGATGCAATGTTTTCCTTTGAGGGAACGGGAATATTTCGGCACTAACCTTAGTTGTCTAAGTGGCTACAGTACATCAGCCATGTCTCCCCCACAACTCCGACACCCACCAGCATTCAACTCCATGCCACACCACTTCTGGATCCGAACGTCAACAAGCACATAAGGACCGCCCATACAGCCCTGACTGTACATGCGCGAACCCATGCCTTCGTCAAGATGTCGTTCAAGCTCAAGTTGAATGTCAACACAGCTGTCCCTTCCACCTCCTCGCTCGCAACTCCTGCGCTCGCCACGCCTTTAGCAACACCTGGCGGACGACCGAAGTTTAAGATCACGAATAGATCTGTGCCCCCTACACCTGCTACTGGAGAAGATCTGGTAAAGGGCAAGAAGACCAAGGCAGGCCGAGCCCCGAAGCCGACCGCGAAGGTCGTTGAGAGTCGAAAGCGCGTCAAGGAGGAAAGCGATACCGAGGGTGAGGGGTCTACAATTCAGGTTGCAGCACCTGCGGCCGCCCAGTCTTCGGCGCCGCCATCGAAGAAGATCAAGATCAGCATTGGTGGTCCAAAGACACCTGCTACCCCCGTTGTACTCAAGGCCAAACTCAAGGGCAAGCCGCCGGTTCGACCTTTGGGAGAGGGATATGATTCAGAAGCTAGCGACCGCGAGGAGGACCCAGCGATCGAGGAGGAGTTCGTTTTGCGAATGGCTCCAGGAGACGATTGCGACTACTTGAGAGAAATGATCAATAAGAAGCTGATTGGTGCAGCAAAGGCACAAGGTGGACCAGATATTCACATGAAGTTCTTCCTCGACGGACGCCGGGCGGCTATCACGATTCGAAAGAACGTTTATGCGGCTACACTAGTTGACCTACCGACTGTCATCGAGGGGATGAAGAGTTGGGACAAGAGAAATTGGTTGAAGAGTGCGGATATTTGCCAGATGCTTTGGGTGTTTGCGCCGATCAAGAAGGAAGAAGAAGCCAAGACTATCCCATTACCAGCCGCCGTTGATGAAAAGACACACCAATTCCCCCACGGTCTGACACCACCTATGCAATATGCTCGTCGAAACCGATTCCGACATCGCCTCCACAAGACACAAATCGAAGAAGTCGAGGATGAGGTGAACAGGCTTTTGGCGGCCGACTTAGACGCCTCCGAGACCTACGCTACGTTTATTGATCCGGACGTGGAGGATAGGCGCGCGAGTCAAGCATTGAGTCCTGGTAGCAGTGGTGGAGACTATGATATGGGCGAGCAGCTATACTCGGAAGACGAAGATGCGGAAGGAGAAGCGGATGAGACTGAATACTTCACCGGCAATCATCATGGGAATGGTCTTGAGGAGACTCAGGAAGAGGAGCCTGAGGGGGATATCTTTGATCTCGATGCTGCCCTAGCTGATCATGTTGAACCTGATACACCCATGTCGACTGCAGAAGCAACACCTTCCCAGGCGAACGGAGCCGCAGGTACTCCCATAGAGGATAGCGGGGATGAATCGCCGGAGGATGATGGTGATGATGACGACGAAGACGAAGAAGAGGATATTGATGAAGAGGAGAAGGCAAGGTTAGCACAGATTGAAGGCACGAGGGAAGATATTGCCGATCTGGAGAAGCAGATTGCCAGTGTGCAGGCTCAGTGGACTGCCCAGTCGAATCAACTTTTGCGAAGGCGCTTAGAGGATAATTTGAGAAAGCTTAAGCAAGAATTGCAGCTGAAGAAGTCATCGATTGGAGAGGGCGAGGAGAATGAATGATTACGGGAAGGCTTTATGTGGTTGGGAAGGCGTTTGTTTTGCAGCATTAACGCATATCCCCGGCGTTGAATATTCAGAGCTTCCATGTTTGGGAAGTTCTCATCGACCAGAAAGTCCCTATGTACAACAGTCAGATAAAGGGAGGCTTTAATGGCTTCGATGGCTTCGATGAGCAAGCAGCCAGTCTATGATGCAGACACCAAAATCCTACAACATGTTCCATGCATGCGTTTTATATACAGTCATCCCTCTCCCATCTCCACTACATCCCCAAATCCACGCCTGATATACCCCCTCCCTCCCAAGTCCTCTTTCGTCCAAAGCTCTCTTACATGCTCTTCAGATAATTCGCCTCTTTAATCGACTTCCTTCTCTCCCCCCTCAGTGCAGCCCTCAATTCCTGCCTTCTACTATCCGCTTCCAACGCACCCTCAACTGTTCCCTCTTCATTCCCCGGAAGGTCGATACTCTGCTGCGTCAATGGGATCTTCGGTTGCAACGCCGACATATCACCCGATGCTAACATTTGCGCCTCTAACTTCCTCTGTTGCTTTGCTGCTTTGCGGCGGAGCTTCTTGGACTTGGCTGTTAAAAATGCCCAATTAGCGAAGATAATATGGTATCGGAGGAGGAAAATAGAAGAGAGACATACAAAACAAATCCCCCACAGCACCCTCCTCATCGCCTCCCTTCTTCTTCACATCCAGACACCGCCATAACCACTCAGGATACTCCTCGTCTTCAAGTGCGACCGGATCATCTCTCCCTTTCAAATAATTCAATCCCTTTAATCTCGTGCCTGCTTTGCAATTCGATATCGGGAATTGTAGACTGCTCTTTGGTTTTGTTGGTAGGGGGGTGGAGGAGGGCGAGGGTGTGAGAGGATTTGTGAATGGTTGCGCGAGGCCGGTTGATGTTGCTGCTGGCGGGGACGTGGGCTCGAGAAAGGGCCGGGAAGTCGAGAAGAAGCGGGGGATGGAGGATTGAGGAATGCGGCAGGACGCCCGCCGTAGGCAGCGCGTGCAGATCATGGTGGTGGTGAGGTTGGACCTGGATAGTGTTTGATGGTTTAGTTCTGGCGATATTTTTTGGAGGTTGTATGTACGGTTGGCGAGAAGGACAATGTGCGTCTGTAATATCAAGCTCCTACAGTAGAGGCAGGAGTCCGACCACGATCAATTTTCGCAAAAAGAGAAAGGAATTTTAGGAAATTTCTTGTAGGTACAATCCAGGCCCTAAGACTTATGCCGGTTTTCAATTGAGCGACGTGAAAGCTGAACCTGGTCAGGAACTCCGGTTGCCACTCCTCTGTGAAGCTTCTGCGGTCTTTCAGATCAAGGAACGAGATGATCACAATTGATGGATGGACAAACGATGTTTGCACAATATATGGTATTTACAATTGTACAAATTGAAGCACTGCTGGGCTCCAATCATACGATTCGTGGGTGGGCAGAGGAGGATGCCAACATCCAGCTCGTGCAGTGACCCCCAAGCTCCAGTCCTCATTTCCAGCTTTCAAAGATAATCATCTAAGCTATAACTTTGGCCACGGACTGTAGTCTACTATCAGATATCGCCCACCTATTCCTTCGGCACGTAGTTTTGTTGCTGACATAGATATCCCTTGACCTTCGACTCCTTCAATAGCTCAAAGTAACGCTCTGCAGAAGCACATCGCGTTAGTCAATTGTACCGCAAACCTTCCCCAGCACGCAGGACCGCTTCGGCCGCCCCATCAGTCCTCAATTATATCCAAAGCTTACCTCTTAGGGCTCCGCACTTCTCCAAATGGTTCACCCCTTCCCGGTAATAACACTTCCCTAATTCCTCTCTGACTAATCTCGCCATCATGCTCTTGACCCATTGCTCTCGTATAATCGCGTCTTGTGCTTGCTTCAATCGAGGTGTATCGTCATAGTCAACTCCGTCGAAGGTCGGAGGAACCTTTGGCTTTTTCGCAAGGAACGCCTCGGACTCAGGAGTAGGCATTGCGAAGAGAGGTTGTGCTCTCTGGGCAAGAGAGATTCGAAGAGAGCAATTGATGGGTTGGTAAGGAGAACAAGCAGTTGTCGAGCAGTCGTCGCAATGAGGAGGAGGTGAAGCTACAAATCGCAAGTCACGTTTCCGAAAATGTCAGGGCCTGACGCTACCAGGCCACAATCCATTTCTGCGGGCTACACCGCTTAGCGCCGCACCACGATAGGCTAGCGCAAAGAAAAAAATTCGTTCTGATAAGAGCTTCTTTTCCCCACCGCCTCGATCTTTTTCTCTTCCCAACCTCTCCCCAGAAACATCCATCTCGAACATCTTTTCGAGGCTCCCATCCCCCATCTTCTTGTGTCTGTTTTCTTACGAAGATACATACATACAGCCTGCGCAATGGCAAAGACCAAGGAACCCAAGACTGGCAGCAAGTCCAAGTCGGAGGTCAAATCTCTCTCAGCTGTCAAAAACGCGTCTGTCACTAAACGCTCTCAGACTCCCATCGCCAAGTCCAAGCAAATCGCCAAGAATGTTGCATCTAAGGTGAACAGCAAGAAGGAGAAGAAACCAGTCGTCAAGGCTGCCACTCCCTCATCTGACGACGAGTCCGACTCGGTCTCTTCTGCGTCCGAGGACTCGACCAGCGACTCTGAAGATGAGGTCCCTGTCAAGGCTGCTCCGGTCACAAACGGCAAGGCCAACGGCAATCTCAATGGCAAGACGAACGGTGCTGCGAAGAAAGAGGTAGATACCTCTTCTGAATCCTCTTCCTCCTCTGATTCATCCGACGATGATTCCGAGGAATCTGATTCCGATTCTGAAGCTGAACCTACAAAGCCCGAAGCCGCTTCCGACAGCGACGACTCTGCTTCCGACTCTGAGGAGGAGACGAAACCCATCGTTGCAAAACCTATTGAGAAGAAGGTTGCGGCACCAAAGGCTGCTACAAATGGCGCTGCAAAGCCGGCTGTCAAGGATGTAAGTTCTTCTGGAGAGATTTACCATTCAATAGCTAACATCAATTGCAGGAGGAATCCGACGACGAGGGGGAAGAGAGTGATGATTCTGCTTCATCTGTTTCCAGCGATGACGACGATGACGATGCATCCGATTCCAGCGACAGCGAGAGTGAGACCGAGGCACCAAGCAAGAAGCGCAAGGCCGAAGAGGAGCCAGTTGGGTCCACAAAGAAGGTCAAGACCGAGACCGCCGTCGAAGACAATGGATCCAAGAACCTGTTCGTTGGCAACTTGAGCTGGAACATCGATGATGAGTGGCTGTACCGCGAGTTCGAGGAGTTCGGTGAGATCACACGCGCCAATGTCCTGACTGACAGAGAGTCCGGTCGCTCCAAGGGCTTCGGATATGTTGAGTTTGCCAGTTCAGCATCTGCAGCTGCTGCTCTCGAAGCTAAAAAGGGCGCTCTCATTGACGGTCGTGAAGCAAATGTCGACTTCTCCACTCCCCGTGACAAGGCCGCACCAAAGGACCGCGCACAGAACAGAGCTCAGCAGTTCGGCGATTCCAAGAACCCTCCTTCCGACACTCTCTTCTGCGGTAACCTCTCATTTGATGCTACTGAAGATATTGTTGGAGAGGCTTTCGGCGAGCACGGTACAGTTGTCAATGTTAGACTTCCAACCGACATGTGAGTGCATTTGCCCTAAACACATAAACTTGTTACTAATTATTTGATAGGGATTCTGGAAACCCTAAGGGCTTTGGCTATGTTACCTTCAGTTCCGTCCAAGATGCCGAGAAGGCTTATGAACAAATGATGGGCGCAGAAATTGCTGGCCGACCTGTCCGACTTGATTTTGCGACTCCACGCCCTGAACGATCCGAGGGAGGATTTTCTCGTGGGGGCGGCCGAGGTGGCGGACGAGGATTTGGCGGAGACAGAGGACGTGGTGGTCGTGGAGGTAAGCCTTACTCATTTCTCTTCCGGTTTTGATTGCTCATCTCCTGGGCTCTCTCAATGTCTCTTGCCTCAGGAATAACCCGTACTAATTGATCAATAGGTGGACGAGGTGGCGGACGCGGCGGGTTCAACGACAGAGGACGTGGCGGATCGAGAGGTGGGCGTGGAGCCTCGACCAACCGTGGAGGTTTCGGAGACTTCAAAGGCAAGAAGCAGACTTTTTAAGTCTAGAGGCATCGCTTGAGGACTGCATGCCTGTCGACACTGCCGCACAATTCTTCTTCGGAAGATAAGTGTTGACTTGTGGGTCGTTGGCTTTGTGGGTTGTGGGCTCTTGACTATACTGCTTCGGCAGCTGTGGGCTTTGAGATCATACTTGTGGGCTTGAGACATTACACAGTGGGCGTTGGCTTGTGGCTGTCCCTTTGGCCTGTCTGCACGCAGCAGAAACTGGCCTGGCTTTTTGACTTTACACACATCATATGGGCGTTTGGGATTCATGACCGTTCTGTGGGCTTTGGCTACGAAGTCGAGATGAACCTTCTTATATCTTCCTCCCTTTTGGGATAGGTATCTTGGAGCGGATCGAGCTTCATGTGGGCTTCTCGAAGATCAATCATCCTGTGGGGCGTGGAAAAGGTTCTTGTTTATTTCCTTGGCTGGCTGTACGTTACGATAATGTGGTGCGTAGTCTCGCACGACTCCTTACCATATGGTGAGTATACCCTGCTCTCTGGATTGGTTGCTGCTTGCATTTCCTCCCCCGCAAATCATTCATTTCTGCTTAGGAATTGAAACCTCAAAACTCAACAATCTTCCGCCGTTTGACGTGACATTCATGCTTGTATTTTGTGAATCCAGCCATTAGTAATGTTTGATGTCGAGACTCTTGTTATCATTGAGTGCAATTGTCTCCACTTAGATGCTCGCCAGGACTGCGAGTTGGAAGCCCATGAACGTCAGGGTCATTTTGAAGGGATAGGTTTGGATATCCCCAGACGACCTAGTTGTTTCCGACGTAATGACATCTCTTATCTCTGTTATCCCAGCTTAAAGACATTCCACGATTGATTTCGCTTTCAGAATTTTGGGCTTGCTGGGGATAATCGACGATCAGCACTCAACCTGGACCAAAAATACCAGGCCAGTATCGTGAGAGCCGCAGGTGGCAGACCCAGCAACTACAGCATCCAAAAGTCACCAGATACCTTCAATTTCCCTTTCCCGCTATCTGAAAAGTCGGCATTGAAGGATTGAGTTCCGAAGAGTGACTGCAGGATATTAACAGAGAAAAACTCAAGCGAAAAGGGCCAATATACCGCAACTTAGTCAGTGGAAGGAAAATCAGAGTCATGATTGCGATTGTCTTCATCGAATGGCTATCCTGCTGGAGTATGATGCTGTCTCTCGGGGTCGTCAGATGGAATGCCTCGCTGATATTAGCTTTAGGCTATCCCGATGAAGAAGCTACTCACAAGATTGATCACGTTCTTTACCCTCATTTCAACTGACCTAACTCAAAGGCCCAACGAGTTGAACGCACTGAGCATATACTCCATGTCCTTTTCCGTGGCCGGGATAGCAGGATGCGAGGCAAGATCGCCAAATTGAGAAGGGTTGAACATCTCCCTGTCTGCTT
Organism: Hyaloscypha sp. PMI_1271; assembly: GCA_021399465.1. Taxonomy (NCBI): domain Eukaryota; kingdom Fungi; phylum Ascomycota; class Leotiomycetes; order Helotiales; family Hyaloscyphaceae; genus Hyaloscypha; species Hyaloscypha sp. PMI_1271. The sequence continues at coordinate 60,165 of JAJTUS010000161.1, read as the reverse complement.
TCTGTATCGCTTTCGCAGCGTCGATAATAGCATCGCAGCCTTCTTTCAAGTGTATGGCGATCTTTTCCAGATTGTGCAGAAGCACAAAGTTCGCCTCGTACTTTGTCATTTTCTGCTGTTGTGCGTCCGCGTATTTGAATATTTGCTGTCAACGGTCAACAGAATAACCTGCTCGGATAGAATACAACCCTTCTCCTGGTGGTTAAACACGGAGATCAAATCCCACACAATCCAATCCATTTTCGAGTATAGTTCATTCAAGATGATAACATATAGGGTATACGGGTCGTAAAGCGCGCTCTGCACATCGTCTGCATGCTCTATGAGCCTTCTCAGCCGCCCCTCAATTCCCGGCAACGATCCGAAGCAGCAGAGGAAAATGTGACCCCCTGCTTCATTCCACTTCATGAAAAAGCCTCCTGGGATCCAGCTTGGGCCGCCAGCTGCCAAGTGGCGTTGCGGTCCAGAACCGCAGATATCAGGATTGCTATTAGCACTGGGAGCTAAGACAATGTTTTTGCACAGGAAATGCAGTCATGAATCTAGATTCAGTCAGAAAAACATAACGACAGCTTAGGTGGTTCTAGCGGCTCTTGCCTTGGGTGTTGTGATTTGTATCTCTTATCCCAGATGAATTTGTCACGCCGACAACTCGCTCTTTAAGAAAGACATTAGGGACGGATAACCCCGCGAAGATTTCCTACCACCCTAATATATTGTTTCTATCAGGCTCGTCGACTCCGGGGAATCTGTAACTTGTTAGTTCTTTCATAATTGTCTCCCGGTGCCTTTGGTACACGATCCTAATAGCGCTCGCTTGCCTCTGTGTTTGACGTCTTATGACTACAGTCGACGAGCCTGAGTGGATCTTTTAGTATGACAGCGCTAATTCGGGCGGTGCGACCACCAGTTGTGGCGCTTGTGTGTGCGAGTGAGGGAGGAAATCAGCGTGCGGTCATGTTTTCTTACGAGTGGAAGACGCAGACACTGTATAGGGAGAGTGTTATTCGCATCTTGGAGAGGATGAGGCGAATTGGAAGGCAAACTTTGGGTTCTTCAGGAGTCAGAACGAGAGTGCCTAGTCTGATATTTGATATTGCGAAACCCGGTGTTAAAATTCTTTGAGTTTCTAATTTGATGAGAGTGGTGCTTGGAATCTTCCTCCGGTTTCTTCGATTTCTTTTCACACTGCCTGTAGTCGTGTTTTCCCTATTTCTCTGCGAAGCTCCCCTGGCTTAAGTCTTTTCGTTGTGGCTCGTTTCTAGGACTTGGATTGGCAACCGCAAGTTACTTTGTTAGTGAGTTTCTTCACGTGTGTCACTTGTTTTAAATGCGAGTTTTTTTGATGAAGTAATGATCTTTGATGTCACACGCACACGACCACCGGAGGAAAATTAAGCGAATAGGCGGCCGCAAAAGGGGGTGATATATATTTGATTATGTTCGTTCTGTAAGAGATGGGAAGGCGCCTTATCGATCTATCTCTTTGGTTGAAAGTAGGGTGATGACGAAGACACGCCTGTTTTGCCAAAAGAGGAAATTCTGTGGATCAAAGCGTTGACGGGGCTACCCACGCTCGATCCGTTTCAACGTCAAGGATCACTCGTGCTCGGTCCCTAGGCCGAGAACGTTTCCAAGGCTTCTCTATAAACCAAGGCCGCACAGAGGTCTATTCATGCATCTTTCCACGGCCCCGCATTGAAAACAAGTCAGCGTACAATTGGAGATCAGACCTCTCGCTTGGATTCATGGACTCATGCGAAGCTCATGTGAAATCTAGCTCGGACTTGGATTATACTATAACTCCACAATATCTCCAACGCTGTATTAAGAGATTCTTTTTTTCTCGCAAATCCTCACGAAAATGGAAGAATCCTCCACCAACGATCTCTACACCTGCAACGGCTGCCGCTCAGCAATCCTCGCCGACCGAGCTCGAGTATCCTGCCATGGCTGCCCAAACTACCACCTTTGCGCAAATTGCTCCGTCATAAAGCAGTTCAATAGCCCGCATGCTGAGTCCCACCCAACAATGGTCTTCAAAGTTTCTGGGTTCGTCGGTCCCCCACCACCTGGATTTAACCGCCGAACTCCTCCCCCGTTGCCACCGAGAACGATGTCCAGCACGAGCACAAAGCAGACCAACAGACTTTCTGAGATCCCAACTGCGAATTGGGGTGCAATATGGAACGTTATTAAGGCTCCGCTGGAAAAGAAAGACAAGAAAACTCGCAAAGAGGGCATAGACGCAACTGCCATAGACCAAGCGACCGACTTGAGGCCAGCCAGCGAATCACCGCCTCAAGACGGGTTCGAAATTGCGCCCTTGAACAGACACCCAATGAGTCAATTCCCACCTTTCCCACCTTCACCACCAAAATCCGTACGGCAAAGAATCGAAAAAGTTGACAGTACAGCACCATCTTATCCCCGACCAGCGAAATGGGAGCTCTTGTTTGAGGCTGACCATACGCCAACGCCGATTTTCGTGGCGTTGATGAGCACAGTGTTCAGCCATTTAGATCCACAGCACACCGGATATTTGAGCCCAGAAGTATATTCTGGGTTCTTGGATGTTCAGGGATATCCTCTTTTTGGCAATATCTGTAGATTCCATCTTCTCAACTCAGCTTCAATTGCATGGCTGATATCAAATAGGGAAAAATGCGCTCGACAACGACGCGGGTGACGCTTCCTTAGACGTCGCAGACTTAGAACTCGGTCTCCACTTCTCGGGCCTCGACATCTCTCATACCCTCGCTACGCGGCACAAGTCTTCTCTTTCATATGACCAAAACAATATGGAGGAGCCTACCTCTGCAGTAGAAGAAAAAATCAAAGAGTCAATGCGTTTTGGGGCAAACATGCCGATGCTTTCTAGACAGGGGTTTATTGACCTTGGCAAAAGGGAGTATTTAAAGGACCCAGATGTGGGGTACAAGTATTTAAAGAGAGTGGTGCGTGAGTATGGGATATGGGGTGAGTTGGGGGAGATCCGGAGGAACATGTTGCCCGCCAGCGGGGCGGGCGAGGAAGAAGACGAAGAAGAAGACAAACCTCCATTGCCCCCCCCCGAGGTAACTCTCTGAGCCGTATGAAGGTTGATGGCGAAGAGAAGGAGGTTGAGAAATTGCTTAGCGGGGATGGCTGGGAGCAATCTTCACCCGGAACCATCTCTGAAAACCCGATCGAGATCACAGATGTGGGACAAAAGGTTCCAACGTTACCACAACATGAGGAGACCATGAAATCGAAGGGGGAATTGGATACGAGCAGGGACACCTCAGGGTCGACTGAGCAATGCGATGAGATGCCCAAGCACCAGGAACATAAAACAGGGTATTCAAATCTACAAGAGACGGATGCGGCTGAAGCAACAAGCGAGAAGGAAGATTATGAAAAAGGCCCTCACAGTTTGTAGGAAAATGATTCGAGCCTAGGGAATACAAGATTTTTCTATTTGCCGCTGGCCGTCTTCTTTTGTCCGGGACGCTCCTACGGCTAGCCTTCTGGTGTGTCTGCAAACCTCAAATCAGAGAATAAAATTTCTGTCTCTCATTCCACAATTTCCACTCCTGCCAGCAGCAAGCATTATTGTATCAATCCCGGCCTCATTCAACAAGATGCCTACCAATATTAGAGCTAACGGGAAAAATCTGCCGTCTTCGGAATACCTGCACCGGAATCCGAGTCGCTTCGCACAGGCTCGCCTAAATAGGGGAGCCATTCAACCCCTGCCCATGTCATGACGGCGCCATTCTCTCCCACACCGAGGACCACGTCCATCCCACCTTTCACAATTTTTCTTCTATGTTTCTTGTTCAAGCCGGCCAAGCCAAAGATGCCGTTATATCCATATATGACCTACCGAGGGTCGGCTATCGAGACTATCGAGAGCTTGTATAATGTCTCAGCTGCCTAAATTGAATATGCGATTCTCTTTCTGAATCACTTCTACTCTAGCAGCTCCCGGAATGGCTTGCAGAGTTCGCTATGGGACCTTCAAAGGTTATCAGATATATAGCGGCGACAGCTGAGCAGGAGTATTTGCAAGGAGCAATATCATCCGCCCCACTTCCAGACGAGAAAGCCGAGAGGGAAATCTCCTCTTTGGGGACATCACTTAATGAGTAGAAAGGAATTCCGGTTCCTGTGTCGAAACTCGATGAAACATTGTACAATAATGATACCAATGTTGTTGATTGGGATGGTCCCAACGACCCTGAAATGGCGATGAACTGGACTTCAAGGAAAAAATGGACAATGCCATTTCTGCTCAGCACATTGACACTCCTGAAGTGTGCTCAAAATGCGATTCTTCCTTATTCTGCATTCAGCTAATATGCCAACAGTCCAATGGCATCCTCTATGTTCGCTCCCAGCGTCGAAGCCGTCTTGGCAGAATTCCACACCTCGAGCGCCGACCTCGGTACCTTCATCGTCTCAAGCTTCCTCCTCGCTTACGTCTCTGGTCCGCTATTCATAGCACCGATGAGCGAGCTCTACGAAAGATTGCCAGTATATCATATTTTCACCCTCGGTTTCATCTTATTCAACGTGGCTTGTGCAAATTCAACCAATTTCCTGATGATTATCGTCTTCCGCATCATGTCTGGAGTCTGTGGATGCACACCTTTAACTCTCGGTCCCGGAATCATCGCAGATATGTTCAGACAGGAGATTCGAGGCGAGATCTTGTCGGTTTGGGTGCTGCCAATTATGTTTGGGCCAACGGTTGGGCCGACCGTTGGACGTTATCTTCCTGAAGCTCGGGGCTGGAGATGGGATTTTTGGTTCCTGGTCATCCTTGTGAGTATATTGACAACTTATCATGACGCTCAATTGACGAGCACAAACCGGAGCAGTGTTTGCATTAAGTCTCATTCTCCAATGAGAGACAAACCCCATGACAATTCTGGAAAAACGAGTAAAACACCTGCATAAATCAACGGGAAGTCCCAACCTCGAACCAGCAATGAAGTCCTCCGAAACACCCAAACAACTTTTTGTCTCTATCACCCGACCCACGAAAATCCTCCTCTTCTCTCCAGTCGTCCTCATCTTCTCAATCATCGCAGCCATCGCCTACGGGACCGTCTACCTACTCTTCACAACCATGACTCAAGTCTTCGAAGACCAATACGGCATTAATAAAAGCAACATCGGACTGACCTACCTCGCAATGGGCATTGGCCAAACAATTGGAACAATTACTTTCGGTCTCGTGTCTGACAGAATTCTCGCACGTCTAGCCGAAGGGGGAGAGATGAAGCCAGAATATCGCCTCCCACCCTTTGTCGTTGGACTTTGCCTTGAAAGCACCGGACTTGTATGGTACGGTTCAGTACGCACATGCTTGGATCGTGCCCCTGCTGGGTCAGGTTACATTTGCTATGGGTATTGTTACTTCCTTCATGACGATTACAACGTATATGGTAGATGCTTTTACGCCGTGTGCTGCGAGTGCTACGGCGGCGAATACCGTGTTCAGGAGTATTGGGGGTGCTCTGCTACCGCTGGCAGGGCCGAAGATGTATGCTGTAATCGGGTTGGAGTGGGGGAATACAGTACTGGCTTTTATTGCGCTGCCGTCTGTGCCGATTGCGTGGTTTGTGCTTAAGCGTGGAGAGAAGACCAGACAAAAGTACAGTACAAGCTGAATCTTTGAATGGATCGGACATTCCTACGATGGAAAGTTTAGTGTTTGAACCTACATGCAGGCAAGGAACGAGAATAAATGGTTTGTAAATCAACTCTTACCCAAGTTACATACAGTTATTTCCTTGGAGCCCGAACTGAGCCTGAGTAGGAGGGTAGCGAAGGAGCCGTGGAGAGAGTAGCCCCTCACTTTGGAGAAGGAGAATATCTCCATGGTCTTTTTTGGGGTAGATGCTAATAGTATCAGATCGAAACAAACTTGAACGAGAAATTGGGCAACACGGAGTTTTCGAATCGACTTGCTGGGTCTCCATTAAGTCTTTCCATGCGTTCGCTTCGCCTAGGGCCAAGATTCTAGAGCACCCACAGATCCCCATAGTCGACCCCACAACTAAATGAGTTGGACCAAACTGTTGCTCATTGACAGCTATTTTGTCAATGGCATGTCGATTACTATAAGGTGAAAGGGAGAGGGGGACGAGGAGGTGTGATTAAAAGCTAGATTTTGACTTGTTAAAAGCTGGGTTTTGTTTACGTCAGCTGGGTGGGGGGTCGCGTAGCGCTAGCAGGGGGGGGGGGGGGGGGGCCTGGTGTGGCAAAATGTTCACGTGATAGGGAAAAAGTCGACCGCACGTGACCTGTAAACTTAAAAACCTATTAGAAAGCTGAAGGGGGGGTTTGGGGGGTCTCCCCCCAAGATAGAAAACTCCTCTTACCTCTACTTCCCTCTTTCCTTTAAGGAGGCTTAGGGTAAAATACATTATCACGTGACCTGGAGAAATATTTGACCGGCTACTAGAGGCTAAAAGGGGGGGTCCTCCCCCCAAGATTAAAGACTACTTTTACCTTTTTCTACTTCCTCCTTTCTATTAGAGGGGGCTCGGGGATTCTCCCTAAGATTGAATACTCTTTACTAACTAAGTCCTCTTTTAAAGAATGCTTTCTCCTGCGCTGCTTCGTTACCCGGGGGGGTTTGGGGGGGCCGGGGCTCCCCCAAGATTATAATATATTATTCTCTTGATAAGAGAAAATCTGGCTTTTACTCTTTGCATTTGCTCCTGCTAATGCGGCCCCTGGTGATGTTGGTTTTAAACGTGCAGGGATGACGCGGCGATCACATGATGTCTCGACATATCAGGACATCACATCCGTCGTTCCTCCCAAAAATATCCATCAACTTCCGACCTCATGCCTCTAAATTCCCGGAGACTACCGCATCTATTTCGAGTCTCCCAGATTCGACCCATCCATCAAAGTATGTCTTCAAATCTAAGACAGCGTTCAGTGGTCTCCTCTTTTATCTGCACCTCACCCTCCGCTCCAAACGGACTCACGTTCGCGCTGTTCAAGCGCAGCAATGATGTGAGTTCATACCAGTAAGCGTCCATGTCACTTCACTGAAGGCTTTATTCCTTCCCTCTTTTTGAAGGAAACCCCGTGTGGAGTCGGTGGACAATCTTTCACAGGGACATGACGCTGATCACCTGACCAGGGGCAAATGGGCTGTCTGCTCCGGCTCCATCGACGCAGATGATCCCAATCCCGAAGCAGCGGCAAAACGAGAAATCCAAGAGGAGACAACGCTCTCAGATGCCGACATCACTCTCCTCCGAAAAGGAAAGCCGTTTAGTCTCACGGATGAAGGCTTGAACACAAGATGGACCATCCACCCGTTTGCGTGGCAGCTGAAGAACGGCGCTAAAGAGATCAAGTTCGACTGGGAGCATACGGAGTACAGATTTATCAAGCCTGAAGATATACATGAGTATGATCATGTACCGCAACTTGAGGTGGGGATGGAGAGGGTGCTCGTTCGCCCAGAGACTGGGGAAGCGTTGGCCGCGTTGAGGAATGACCATGAGAGTGGTGCTCAGGCGTTGGCTGTGAAAGCGTTGGAAATGCTGCTGAAAGCTGTTCGGGGCCAAGAACTTTCGCAGTTGGCGACTTCTGAAGAATTCTGGGCCGAGTTGAGATGGAGAGCATGGCATCTTGCAAAGAACGGGAGGCCGAGTATGGGAGCAGCAATCGAGGCTGAACTCCTCAAGGCCTTGGATATTGTGTCAACGCGGGTGTATTCTTCTGTGTACGGGGGGATCGGGGCTATTCCTTTGCCTGATCTCAAGGGGATCGCGGCGACAGCAATTTCCGAGCGAATCTCAGCCACACAACACAGCTTGGAAAGCCTTGCACAGTACTGTCTTGATTTAATGGGTTCAAAGAGCATCGAGTCAGTCACAAATATCGTGACCCTCTCCTCGTCCGGATCGATTACTCGGACTTTGGCCAGATTCGTGGAAAGCACGACAAAAAATAGAGGATACGTCAAAATCACAGTTCTCGAGTCACGCCCCAGCTTCGAAGGTGTAACTTTCGTCAACACTCTACTCAACTCATTCCGGGAAGACAAAGACATCCATTCCCACCTTAAGATTGAGATTGTTTCCGATGCCAGCATTGCCACTGTTATTGGAGATGCACAGTACCTGATATTCGGCGGTGACAAAGTCCTACCCAATGGCAACGTGAGCAACAAAATCGGTACCCTCACAGCAGCCATGTTATCAAAGGAGCTGAATCCAGGATGCAAAATCCTTGCATTGTTCGCTACGAATAAGATCACCGGCTCAGGATATGCCTTGGAGCATCTGAAGGTTGAATATAATGATCCGAAAGAATTGACTAGTGCTTGGCCGGAGAGTTACAGGCAGCAGCTTAATGAACATCAAGAAAACGGATATCAGGTTGAGGTAAGGAATGCATATTTTGAGTGGGTACCCGCGAAGTATATTGATCAGTATATCTCGGATATCGGCGCGCTGGAGAAGGCAGATATTGAACGATTGGCCGGTGAGAGCGAGGAGCTTGAGAAGAGGATATTTGGAGACTTATGAGTGTTGGTTGCACATTCACAATCAAGTCCCAATTATACATAGTTCGGGATATGCTACTTTAAAGGGGTATTCACACTCGTTGACTAAACCGGGCTAATGAATGCGACCACTTCCAACCAGAAATCACAAAGTCACGCTTTAGAGGCTAAGCCATGGGCTTCCTCATCCGGTTAGGTTCCTTCTACTATACACCGTGTTCCATAATCCATCCCCAACAATTTCAGTTGGCCGCCACCATAAGGCCTCGGTTTCCTACCCTTCTAAAAGGTACCTCAACGGCTTGTCTTCCTCCACTTTCCTGCATAGCGCGCCTTCTAGCACCATGCATAAGCTTTGAAGTCTCAGCCTGAGCCGTCTTGTCGTATTCCTTTACTTTCTCACCTAACCTTGCCGCTTGCTTCTCAGCTGCTTCCCGAGAGAACTTTTCCCCGTCCTTTGACTGTTCAGTCTTTGTTTTGTCTCTCTCCTCCACCTTGTCCAGGTTTACCTCTTCGCCCCCTCTCGTTTTGTGGCATTATTTTCTCTTCCTTCTTAGTTCCATCGAGCTCTTTCATCACATCCTTCACCTTCCAATTAGCCGTCTTCGACTTTTCTTCAGCTGCAATCAGTTGATGCCTAGCCGCTTCGAGTTCAATATTGAAGTATTCTTGGCTGCGTCTAACGCTTCTTCAGCTGCGACTCGTTGATTCTTGCTTACTTTCGGTTACCCCTTGAAATCGGCTTTGACAGCATCAAGTTCGGCTTTAGCAGCCCGCAATTGCTTTTTGATTGCGGTGATTTCAAGCTTGCTTGCGCCAAGCCCCTCCGTGAACGAATTCTTGGTTTTCTTGGGTTCTCCTTAACGGCAGCCAGTTTGCACTTTGAATGTATGCTCGCTTCGAGTTCCTCTCTGAACACAGCTCTGGTCGCCTCTAGTGCGTCTTTGACTAATCTCTAGTTCATCCTTAGTCGCTTTGAGTTCCTTCTTGATTGCGTCCTCATTCTTGCCTTGAGCGCCCCTCTCAACGTCATTCTCTGCCTCGACAGTAGCTATAATGTGGCAATCCTCTTCATCTAGAATCAGATTTTCCAGCTCAACGGGATTCTATTCTTTAACGCTGGCATGCTCTGCACTAGGCAGTGGTGTTTCGGGGGCGATTTCTGCTCCATAACCGAATTAGAGTTAACGGCGATCGTCAAAGCTCGAAGAATAACTTGGGGACAGCTGAGTTGATGGAGGGACACTTTGTGTCCTCTGGTAACTCGATATCTTTGGGAGAGAGAGACATTTGGAAAGACTGTAAATCCGAGAAGGGGAGGACACGTGAAGGGTATTTAAGCCCGCCATGTTGGAATTGCTGTAATTCATCTGAAGCCCTGTGTTATGATCAAGAGAAGGCAACCTTCTACGTATCTCAAGTTCACTGAATCACTCAAAATATAGACGCAAAGCGATGGGCCGAGTTCATCATTCAATTGCGAGCGAGAAAAGATGGGACTAGAAAATGCAGAATGCACCGCGCAATAACATTCACAGGCTTTTTGGGACGATATTGCCTTGACTAAGTATATTTCTTTGCTAACCTCACGCCTGCGATTCAAGGACTTTGTCTGCGAGGATCTAGTTTTGGAATGCTCACGGTCTCACTCGACCACGCGTCACTCTCATGAATCCCTAACTCAAATTCTGAGCCCTTAGACCAAGCCTCCATGCTCTCACGCCGTGGCGCCTAGTACACTCTCCCGCCATAAGGTCTAGGTGTTCTTCCAACAACAAAGGGAATCTCAACAGCAGGTCCTTCATCACTGTCCTCTTCCTTGTCAATAGCGTTTTCTTTACCGGTGTCATCTGCTGCTTGAACTCCGCCTTGCCCATCCAAGCTGAGATTTTCGATGGCAGCGGCGACGGATTCTTCTTTCTGGGGTGGGGCACCCTTCTCTGTAGCATCTGGCGAAGAGGTAGCAAACTCTGGATTTCCAGGCACGTTCTCTTTTTTAACAGATCTTTCCTTCTCGACGGACTCCTTTTTATTGATGGTAACTGGGTCTTGTCTCAAGGCTGGCGTCTCGGCAGTGATTTCTCCTTCCCTGCTTGGGTTGATGATGATAGGCATTGCCAAAGCTTGAAGTGGACGTATGGGCGTTTGGTGCTGTAGTCAGTGTGCGATTTGGTAACTCGATACTGTTTCTGCTTGGAGAAACTAGGAAATGATAGAAAGTCAGGCGACGGATGAGACTCTTTTGTAGACTCGAATCCGCCGTGAATCACCCAAGGCTCTCTGAACAGGAAGGAAGGACACAACAGCAATAAAATCAAACAAAACTCAGCTACGGCTTTTTTGCATTCTCCGAATCAACCTAGATCTACACGCACAGGAATGATTCGACTTGACTTTAATGTTCGTACCGCCCGCTACCCAGATAATACGGATTTAATAGTCTCCTTTAAATCACCCTTCGGTAGGCCCAACTCCTTATTCGCAAGCTGCTCCTCCTTAGGAGAAGCCCCAATGCCATCTCCAAACAACAGCGGCTTCAAATAATCCCCAAAAGCTGAGTAATCGCCCTTTGCCAACTTCTCATCTGCGAGCTTCTGACTATCCGCTGTATTCTTCTTTACAACAGTCCACTTCTTCCCAGATACCTCCTCCAGTGCCGCTAGTATAGCGTTTTGTGTGGTCACGAAGGAGGCAACCTTGAGGTACTTGTTTGCTGTCTCTTCAGGGTGTTTGAGGACTGAAGCGATTGCTTGGCCAACGAGGGCGAGATCTGATCCCGTGAACGGCTCATTGCCGGAATCGTAGATGGTCGCAGTCTTAGTTGGAAGTGAGAAACCCAGTGATCCCACTTTGAGGCCCTAGAAAGATCTCATTAGATGATGCTCAATATATCTCGAATGGATACGTACCCAGTCAAAGAACATTCCCGTCGAGATCCCCGTCCACGAGAAATGCTCATGCTCTTCCGCAGCCTTAGCCAACACCCCCTGCAGCGCAATCTTCGCACCTAATATCTTCTTTGCGCCTCCTGTGATGGTTGTAGTGTCCATTCCAAACTCGCTCGGTATAAATCTCTTTACACCTGCCTTGACCGCCGCATCGACAACCGCCTGCTGCTGTCCCAATGCCGCTGTTGCGATCGTTGATACGACGGCATCTTGTCCCTTGAAGGCTTCTGCAATTGAGTCGGGGGAAGAGTAGTCGGTTTTGTGGACCTTTGCACCGGGGAGTACGGTTGAGGTGGAGTCGATTCGGGTCAGGGCTGTTACGGTGAAGCCAGCATCGAGGAGGGCTTTCACGACAGCTGGACCGAGATTGCCTGTTGCCTGGAGCTTATTAGCTACTATCTCGTTCTCAATTGGGGTTGGCATACTCCAATGACAGCTACGCTCTTGATGGTGGTCATTGTGTGCTGTTGGTGGAGGAGGTTGGGTGCCCAGAATGTCAGAATTATAGAGAAGAGGGCAATTGATATAGTGATGAAGATTGCTCTCCGACTGCTGCTTTGGGGAACAGGATCTGCCATGCTGGCGCAATCGAAGAGGTTTATAGCATCATTTTTGAGGAGGAGTTCGGCCCCACGCCCCTCCAACAGGATTGCACACTGGATGCGGGGCTCCAATCATGGCGGCAGATTATGTGGGAGCCGAACGAGAGGGGGTATATTACAAAGCATTGAAGTAAGTCTGGGATGCTTATGAAGCAGTTGCGGGATAAAAAACTTAAAATCCCATGGTGTGGGATGCGAGGGAGGGAATCTCGGGAGTCCAGGAAGTGAAGTTCGGCAAACGCTGAAAGATGTCGTGTTGCTTGGCGTTGGATCGACTTGCTTAGTGATTGGCGGGGTAAATTCAGGGGCTCCGCCCAAATTTCTCGAGTTCGGAAAACAGCAAGGAATTCTGCTTCCATACTATCTTACAATCAATACCGAAGAATCTTATCTACTTCTGGCCTAAGTACAGGGAACGATTTGTAAATAAGTTTGTATGTCTGAATCTCTATTATACCCCCGAAATGTGAACAGGAGCCTCTAACTCCCCGCTGTAAAACGCCTGGGTATTCCACATCTGCATATCCCCCGACCAGGAGCCTGCCACGCCTCCAAAATAACAACAGCACAAAGATCAACATAGCTCCAACCCGAGAACGTTGCACCACCTCCAATTCCACCTCGCTGCCTCTTCGATCGCATCTGCGTTCAACATCCCAAGCCCCAGCTCTTCAAGTTGATGCCAGATATTGATCCGTCTGCTCACCGGCCACGGTGGAATATCCCAATACCTGCTCACCAATCCCAACTCCGTAGCCTTGTCCACCTGTCCTCGCAGGAAAATCATCTGCTTCTTCGTCAACCCATTCCGAGGAATCTTGCTCTTCCCGCCCAGCACGCCTGTAAGTGAGGTGCTCGTGTAATACGCATTTGATAAATTGTAAATATGTGATAGATTGTGCAATGGTGCATCGAAGAACACATCTCGATACGTGGAGTTCGAGTATGAAGAGTTGAGCACTGCTTCGAATGGTGTATTTCCTGTCCCGACATGTGTGATGGGACCCGGAATGACTGTAGTCCCATTCCAGTATGTGAGCCAACCTTTCTGACGAAATGGTTCAAGCTGTGCTTGCACTGCTGCCAGGGTTGAAAAGCCTTCGGTCTTTAGGTCCGTCATAAGCACGATTCCTCGCGAGGGATGAGTATCCCAGACACCATTGATTCCCGAACTCGAAGTCAAACCGTTCCCCGCATTTTGGTTTGTGAGAATATCAATCAGAGGATCGAGGTACAAAGATCGTAATGTGAAGTTAGGTGTCAAGGACGAATTTGTATGGCCAACGTATAATTCTCCCTCGATAAGATGACAATCAGCTTCCACACCTGTAATTCCCAGGGACAAAGCTTCCAACAGCGGAACTCGGCGCCAATAATCATTGTGCGAATGAATTTCTTTCGGGACGACATCTCGGCTGAAGTTTGGAAGCCAGAAAGGTGAAGTTGAGTTGGCTCCTGGTTGTACCCAATCGGCAACTATTTGGGTGAGGCCGTTGTCTGAAGCTCTAGGGGGAGAGAGTCGTCTGACAAGAGCGAGGAGGAGGGAGTGGTAGATTCTGGATTTTTTCCATGAGCACTAGTTGGAGAGAAAGGGTGGGGTGATCCTACACGACAGCGAAGATGCCGAGAAGGAGAGCAGCAGAAAAGAGGTACAGGAGTCTCCGGATGAGTTTAGGCCATGGCGATTGCTCTGATTTGTTCCGGACGTCGAACACTCTTCGAACACTTGAAGCAAACCATTTCCGCCGATTCTTTTGTGAAGGATTGGGGCGACATTCTTCAATATCGACGACAGAAACCCTCAACTCCTTGACTTCCGGCTCAATTTTATCTTTGCTCTCGTTGCCCATATTTCCGTGTCAGCTTGAGCACGAGGCCGTGGCTCAGCAATGGTACTACGCAAGGCACCTCCGCTAGAAGCTTGGGAGTCGTTGCTCAACTGAGAAAAGGGGAGAGGAAATCGAGATAAATAGATTCGGCGAACCCAAAACATCGCGCCAGTCATTGACGGGAGACACCGCCCTCTTTATGTGCGCCATCGAAGTGCAAATTCTCTAGGCTCCAGCTGGATAATCTGGAAGATGTCGCGATTTTCCGAGGCGTTTCGGGGAGCGCTAAGGCGAGCCTAGATCCCAGGCCTGACTCGAATCGGGTCTTTCTCCGAGAAACCAATACAATAAAATACAGCCAGTGGTGGAAGAAACCATATGGAATCGTTTGTTTGAGTTAACAGATGATACCTCAATAGAAGATCGATCTTATGCCTGAAGTCTAGTTGTTTTTTGATACCCGCAATAAAACATTTTCAAATAAAGTTAGGCTCTGTAGGAACCAGCATCGACCGACTGTAGCGGGGCAATACTAGGGACCTTTAGCGACCCCACCTTCGGGAAAGCCTCCGTTCTGTAGGGGGCTAGAATCTCACGGCAACTTCTTTAGGGGATACGCGACTACTCTGCTGACTTGCTAAAATATGCTTGGGTAATTCCTTTTTCGTTTCAGGATGCTTCGACTCTTTGGGTTACTATTCACCTCTGTGCAGTACATACTCCTCCAGCTCTCTTTTCCCTAGTCTTATTTTTTCTGACCTTGCGGTCCATCTTCGGAATAACAGTCTCTATAATAGACAGGGCTCATCAAACAGACGCACCTTGCGAAGTCTGCAACGCCTCGATATGAGCATGCTTTGTATATTTAAAGGAAATGAGTGCTCACTTTTGAAATTTCAGCAAGTTTCCCAGCAATGACAATGATAATCACAGAATTCTTGAATTATATAGAGTGCCAATCAAAAGTGCGTTAATCGCTTCCATCCTTTTGGACAGAGCTGCATTGCAACTATTGGCTGCCTTGAATACTGCATGTCAGCCAGATGCCTGCTATAAAGCCGGGCGAAGGACAACGTGTTTAAATAGATCCGACTAGAGCGGTGATAAGCCCTCCAACCAGTACTTGCTCAGGCCGTTCCCACTCTCAACTTGAAGGCAGTGGGCGGATGAGGAGGTTCGGTAGCTGAAAATTCGTGCCAAGGCTGTGAGGCTGGGCAAGGCCTTCCTGCACTGAGGGTTCAATCCTGGTACTCGCACATAGGTGCGGGCTTCGATATCTTGTTTGGCGCTCAGAAGGCGCAACATAGGGAGAAATGCGTTTCGACTTTGATCATTATGGACCATTTGCAGCATCAGCGAGATCGGTTTTCCGAGCTCTATGATCTCCCACCCCGGGTCTGCAGAGTTTGGTGCAGGATTATTCTGTTCATGACCCCCATAATTTTGTATGGTCCCATGATATCTCGGCTCCTCCCAGAAAATCGATCCGCTGTACAGCTGTAGTTTGGCCGTGCAGAACTGCGGATAATGACGGACGGAGTGCCTGCCAAGGTATCTCACTAATATCGACCCATGCGGATACGGTAAGGTTTATGTCTCGAAGAACCTTCCAGGTACACAATGACATCGATGGTCTGCCCGGGGTAATAAATCGCTGTCTTCTATTCATGGCTCGGAATATGGATTCGAATCGACATTGTCGCATGCGAAAGAAGGTCGTAGATGTAAATGGAATGTTTGTGATGAGGTGAAAATGATTTGAAAACAAAAATGATGTAAGACTTGATACGAGCCATAGCCAAATTTTGTAGCCCTGATTGAAATAAATAGTAGGAGGTCAGACAAGGCTGACCGTCCAAATTTATTAACCATTTGTACCAAGCCACTGGTGCCACACCAAAGTTAAACTTCGCCAAATGGTCAGATATCCAAAGAGAAAGGGTGAAAGTTCTTGGATCCTTGGGCGACAGCTACTGAAACCGAAAGCAGGTCTAGAAACCAAAGAAACTAAAGAACGGGAAACAGGAACGGCTTGGCACGAACTCAACAGTCAGGACACGGTAGTGGCCCAGCTCGACATGGCAGATTTCCTGAGGGACCAATACATTATGTTCCTTGGCTGTGTGGGTTCAAATGGGCCTTCGGGATGTTAATCAAGGTTGGACCACCGGCCTCTTTTACGTTCCAAGTCTTCCCCGACGGATGGGTTCGGGTTGGATCGTTCTCGCGGCAGGCTTGCTCCACAAGACGTACATCGACGTCAATTGTATATCCATGTCCATCGAGTCCATCAATCTGCCATGCTTGTATTCACGCGAGAGTGTCCCAGCGTACTTCTTCCCCAGTATGGTTTTAGCGATCGTCAGCGTGTCGGTGGTCTCGAATTCGGGTGTACTGTCTTTCCCATATTCCTTTCTAGCTGGCTATGGTTACATGAGAACAAGTGGCCGGTAGCCTATTTTCGAGAAGGAGTAGGGAGGAGAAAATCATCACACGACTCCTGCAATATATATTAGCAATCTGGTCGTCCATAAATAATTGCAACTTACAACGGCCCGTTTTAGAGACTTACTAGCAGCGCTAATAGCATGGTAAGTGGCCCATTCACAGGCCAGGAGCGCTGAGATCTTGTGCCATGAATAAGGGGGCATATGATGGAGGGAGGAGTTTTATAGTAGGCTGGGGGTTCCAAGACGTTGACGCCCGGGCGTCAGAAAATAGGTAGGCTAACTAACGAGTTAGTAATGTGAGCACTGTAGATTAGCGATGTGAGCGCTATCGATTAATCATGTCAGCGCTATAATTTAGCGAGCTAGGCGCTATAAATTTGGGATGCAATCGCGACCGCGCGATCATTTTGGTGGGGTACGGGGCTGACTAAGCATATTTTCTGACGCCCGGGCGTCAAGGTATTAGGACTCTTTATGCCCAGGAGCTGTAGGCTGGCTGGTGGATAACTCAGTAAGCGAGGCTCTTTTATTTGCGACCTCCTGCTTCTATCCCATCCTTCACAATTTTTATTTGAGAGAAAAGGTGAAACCTTGAGTTTTCACGCGCGAGCCAGTAAATATTCAAACCGACACCTTGAGCTTGACGCCGACTCCTTCGGTTACCGAGATTCCGATTTCAACCCCGTTTCCTCTTCCAATTTCGGTCTTCAAACTCCTGCATCTTACTCGAAAGCAGGCATGGCTTCTTCACAGATCATTGCCCTGATAACAGGTGAGATCCCAGTTGATTTGAGCAAGAAATAAGCTGATGGAGAGACATCTAGGCGCCAATCAAGGCATTGGATTTGAAACGGCCAAAAGCCTTCTGCTTTCCTACCCCAACTACTACATTCTCCTCGGCAGTCGTGATCTTAGCAAGGGATTGGAAGCAGCATCAATTCTCCAGCAGCTTCCTATCAAGGGCACGGTGACCGCAATTCAAATCGATGTCACCGACGATGCTTCAGTAGATGCTGCTGCGAGACACGTCAATGATACCCTCGGACGCCTCGACGTGCTTGTCAACAATGCCGGGATCGGTACACGACAACATAAGACAGCGCGAAATGCCATGAGAGAAGTTCTAGCTGTCAATGTTGTCGGTGTAGTCAGTGTCACGGAAGCCTTCTTACCGTTGCTTGGGAAGTCCTCAGCCCCTCGTTTAATCTTCGTCTCTTCTACTACCGGCTCGATCGCTATTGCAGCAGACCCAAATGGGCCTTTAAACGGCGGCGGTGCCATGGACTATAGATCTTCAAAGGCGGCGCTGAACATGTTAATGATTTTATACTGGAATCGCTTGGAGCGTGAGGGGTTCAAAGTATTTGGTGCAAACCCAGGCTTGATTGCAACGAACTTCCATGGAAGTGGAAGACCTGGATTCGAGCCGGAAGTTGGAGGCGAAAGAATTGCTGCTGTTATCAGAGGAGATAGGGATGCGGATGTTGGGAAAGTCTGTAATGCGAACGGTGTTCTCCCCTGGTGAAGCGGAAAAGCCATAAAATAATCGATAATACTTCCATACGGCTACTTGATTTGCTCGTTCTAGTCTCGAAGACTTTGTGTTAAAGATAAGGGGTTTTTAGCGATGAATCTTGTTTCTCACTTGTTCGTTAATGACACGAGGCCGAATCTCCGGACGGCGATCCGTTCCCCTTTCTAGGCGTACGCAGCCGCCGTCATGTTGACCTTGACTGCAAATCTTTCCCCTTATTTTGAGTAGATACCAATGCGGGAGGAGGATGTCTAGGTTTTGAGCGAATTTCCAGGTGTCCGGGTATTTGCTTCTACCGTTATGTGACACCCTCTCCTCTCTTCTCTTTTCTGTAGAAGGCTATCTTGATCAAGCTCAGCCAAACTGTTTAACTAGCTAGCTTAGCTAGGTTTATAGTCCTTCCAGCACCAATTTCAACCACTAATTTGGTTCGCCACCACTCTCGTTTATAATGGTTTACTATGGAAGCTTATGGAACGCTCACTAATATATTGTCATCTGATCTATTAGCTTATACACCGGAGGAAAGCGCCACCCACTAATGGGCATAAGAACTGTACTTTAGACACTTTCCTCTCCTTTTTTATTCTTCACTCTCTTGTATCTAGTCATTCTACAGATTGTCAACCTCCAATATATCGATTACTATCCAATACAAACGCTAGCTGAACTTTGGTTCTGGATAACGTCCTCAGTATACCTTTTATAGCAGGGCGCGTTTTTCCGCCCCACTTGCACTCCACCTAACATTATTAATATTAAGCTAAACAGGGAGCTTATTATGCCTGAATTATTCGCGCTGCAAACCTCGACCTAAGCGTTTGACTAAGATTCAGGATATTCTCTACTAGGGTTAACGTACGTCTTATCCAACGGTTGTGTTCTAAGTTGCAAAATCTCCCTAATATAGAGAACAAATTTCAAATAGACACCTCAGATAGAACATCTACGAGGCAGGGTGAATATTGGTGTGTGCCATCCAAATTTTTGTAGCTTGTCATAAGGGTGAAGCCGAAGTCGTTAGCGGCAGTTTGTCAAAACCGTTCTGCTACTGATTCGATGGAGAATAACCTTAGGTCCTATAGGTAGCCCATAGCCCGATTCTCTTCGGAGCACTGCGATTAATTATGAAACACTCCAGGACTGCGTAACCGGCGGACAAGTCGCACGGCCCGCGATGCAGCAATTCCTTCCCCCTTTTATCCCATATCGATTGACGATTGGCCGAGCAATCCGGCTAATATGTGACTGACCCAAGTACGTCGATTAATGGCACTGTTTGGATACCGGCCATGTTCGTCCAGGTACAGTGGACTTGGCTAGCAATGCCACTACGCCTATATGTTTTCGTCGGGATACTCTTGTTCCTAACGATAGCGGAGTCGTTGTAAAGCGGAGTCAAAATATGGAAATCGATTCCTATTGCACTCTTATTGTATGGGCTCCTAGACGGGGAAGAGCAGAATAGGATGCCAGCGGAGATTAGTGGTAAGGCAATGGAGTCTGCTACGGAAGGGGTGAGGGTGAAGCTAGCGGCTGACCGTGGGGGCGTACTGCTCATGCTCCCTGGATGATGGCTTTTGTTTCTTGCCATGCTCGAAAAGACCGGGGTTTTAATTTGTGACACAGGGACGCACCACATAGTAACAGGAATCACTCTTGTAACCTCTAGTCCTATTTCCTTAGTTATAACACTTCCCTCAACCTTCTATACTCTTTTATATAAGTTCTGATCAGTGTATCAAATAATTTAATTAATTATAATTATTGGCCGGTAATCAAATTAAATTAAGTCAGAACTGTAGTAATCAAATTATAATTAATTATTTGGTTACGTGGTACTGCACGTGACTATAAAGATTAGCACAAGTGTTATAGCGCAAAAATAAAGTTTAATCTAGCCTAATTTAGATGCCACCTTACTATAATAGGCTTAATAGCTAGTATGCCGCCTTTACTCGCTTTACTTAGCTTTGTAAATAAGTACTATAGTAGGGTTTCGGCTCTCCTACTCACGTGGTGCGGTCATGTGATATCTAGAGCAAATAGTTCACATATATAAATTACCTCACTCTTCTTCTCTATTCTTAGGAAACTAACTCACCTGTAATCCATTCACGCTTTAATTATATATTATATAAAGAAAAAGAAGAGATTTTATTATTTATTTAACTTTATATAACTTTCACGTGATAATTAAAAATAATTAATTATATTTAATTATAATTAGTCTAATAATTAATTTTTTCTTTAGAAGTCGATAATCAAATTATAATTAATTAGAAAATTAATTTAATTAAATATAATTAATTACCTTAATTTTTTTTTGACACACTAGTTCTGATAATTAACACCCATTTTACTAATTACTTCAACTACTTCGTTTCTATAATAATCGAGAATAATATTCGAAATTTAATATTTAAAAATAATATTAAACTGGGGTAGGTGGGAACAGAACACATAGTAATAAATCGATTAGGTGTAAGCGCGAATTAAGGAGGCGTCGTGCGTGTGAAGTGTGTATTGGGTTACTTAAGAGTAAAGGCTGAATACAAAAAGGAGCAAGAAACCAAAGAGTCAAGTGAAAGCACGTGATTAGCTCGACGTCAGCCCAATCCCCATCAAGATTTAATAATTAATTATAAAAAAAAAGTAAATCAATATATTTAATTATTAGAGAGAAATATAAAACCGCGCTGTAATAGCGCTAAAATATTCGAAGTTGCCAAAAGAATGTGAAAGGGACAAATTAGGAACCTCAGTAAACTCAGATACATCGCTCTACACGAACGATGGTCAAAGTTGGAACTCATACCAGACGGAATTTGCGATGGAATAAAACGCATTTCTCGTTGTCCCACTTTGCGAAAAGATCACCAACGATCTCGCGAAATTTTGCGAGGTGAAGCTTCCCACATTTGCAGCATCAAGGGTCAAGCGAGCGAATAGGGGCTGTCCCCGGTCCGGGGAAGAACGCCACGCAGTGCGCTGATTTGGTATCCTCATTGACGAAATTTGTTCGGAGGTGCATTCGAAGATTGGGCGAGTGTATAGTTGTTATTATCCTTGCTAGCAATGATTATGGGCTTAGCATTCTTCTAACTTAGAACATAAGCCAAACGAAGGGAAACTGAAACCCTTACCTCTTAGTAATGGGACCTCCAACAAAGGTAATTGCCAGATTTGGAGGTCCAAAAAAAATTAGTCAAAATGTTTATGAATTTGCCGATCCATCGCTGTCTTAGTCAATTCCCATATTGGTGGGTTCAATTGTCGGATTAACCCCCAAAACTTACAACCCCATTAAGCGAAGAAATTCTGAAAGCATTAACAGACTTTAGGAGAATTTTTGTTCAATAGTCCAGAATAAGCGCGCCAAGTTGGAAGTAACCTGCTCGAGACTGGACGAAACTTTACAAGATGACTCCAGCGGTAGCGACTATGACGGCTTCCATCATCCGAGCCATTAGAAAGGAATTTCGCCAATTGGCGACAATATAGGAGATATTTTAACGATAATCTATTTTTGTTTGCCAGATGCCTTTAAGAATGCCTGGTATCGATGTTGTCTTGTGATATGCTACTTAGTGCAATACTCTAGCCAAAGAAGACGAAGTAAATAGTGAATCAATTAACATGAGGAATATTCGACGCCCAAGTAGAAACAAAAGCATCAGGAGGAAGGAAGAAGAGCGTACGAACTATCTCCACAAGCAAAGCGAGTCGCGCTATAACATACAAGAAAGTCAAGATTGGAAGAGCAATAACGAATAGACCTTTGGTCTTTTCGAAATAGCCAAAGAGAATGCCTAACATAATTAAGATGGGACCACAAACAGCCGTCCACACACTTGCGCATCTCCACAAAAGTAGCTCAGCCCTCGTGGGGAATTCGAAATTCCATGCCCCAGCGTGGATTCCACCAAAAAGCATTGCACCCAGTATCATAGCGAGGTAAATCCAAAATCCAGCTTCGTTATCAGTGTAGATTTCTATTGCGTCATTTCGGATCGGTGACCCATGTCTTAACTTCGTTGAATCGTCCGCTATGAGAAGGTCCCTCATGTATGTGTGCCGTCCCTTGATGAGTTGCAATATCTCTTGGGGAACCGGGCCTTCATATTGTATAATAGTTGTTGTCGCTCCAACGCTCTTTGGCTTTGACCAATGAAGACCGTATATGACCACTGCACATGCAGCGAAAGCTATAACGGCGAGCTCAAGCTGAGAGATGGCAAGCTTTCGCGCTAGTCGAACGATTACCTCCACGATTGCCCAAAGGATTTGGAAAAGAGCAACTGCCTTAACGAAGGCATCGCTCTTAGATCGATCTTGTAGCTCCGCTTCGCTGATTTGTGGGAGGCTTGGAAGAATATTGCTCTTCCGAAGTTTCCAGATCTGTCGTCCAGTAAGGTGGTATGGATTGTGGTAAGATATTTCATTCTCACTCCTAGAAATCATGGAAGGAAGAGAGTTTCGGGCTGCGTTGTTGTCATGTCTTGGTAGGCGACGATCTGGTGATGAAGTATAGGTTTCTGTGTGCGAATCCGCTACAGGCCCACTCTGTATCACAAACCCTCCAATGTTTGCAAAATAGCTGTGTGTCAATGTCCAGGGGACGTCATCCTCCAACGCGAACCCTTCCAAGTCTTGAAGATTTTTCTTAGCAGACAAATAATCATAACAAGCCATCCCTATGACAACCTCAGGAGCAATCATTGTGATCACCATCCATTTAACACTTCTATAAAAACTTTCCATATGCTGTTTGAACGTACCCCTCCACCCAGGCGCGCAACTGTTGCGCTGCGCCGGGACATTGAGATGTTGGACAGTCCATGTACAGGCGATGATTGTAAAAAGAGAACCCCAAAGTATATTCAGAGTGCCCCTGGCGGAGTTTGCAGATGATAGCAAAATTGCATGTGCTGACGAATTGGTAATTGTGGCTTCGGTGTGGTTCAATGCTCTTACGGGAGCTATGAAGTAGAAGAGTAGTGCTCGACAGACTGCAAAGGACAGTGCCATTGAAGGTCTGCGAGCCTCAAGGGGTATTGGAGGGATATGGATTAAGTGTTCTTGTAGGGATCAAAAAAAACTGTTTCGACAAGACAGGTCAGCCTTCTGCCTTGCGTATCGGTATTGAGATCACGAAGACCTGTAAATACTGACTTTCGAAGTGGGAACGGTGCATCGATAGTCCTTTGAATAGTAATATGCTCCTAAGTTCCTTGTGCTGCAAAAATTGATTGACGTCGAGGACCAAGGTCTATTCCGGTATACGAAATTCAGACTGAAAGGGCAAGCCAGAGAGAGGTGCAATGTCGTGGGGCGAAGGCGCGAAAAGCTCGAAACAACGAATAAGTGGCCGAAGAGACTTTTAGTGGAAAAAAATCTAAGGGGGAAAGAACCAGATAGTGGAATTCTGGTATTCGGAGAGCATAAGGCTGTGATATGATGTGAGTCGCTCGGATAAGCATACATATGCACGTTCTTGAAACGCCCGGCTTTGGTGCGCGAACCGTTGGTCGAGCTGCATTCTAGTTCGGCACTACCTGTATAGCAAGCCCTAATGAGGCCCGTCCCGCTCAGAGCCTGATCTTGTTATCGTCCGATTAGCTTGACTCGAGCCTATGGCGTTCCACGGCTGCCTTCCTGCAGTTCAATTCTCAAGTACTTCGCTTACAGCCCAACCAGAGCGCAGAAGTACCACATTTTTCACTCAGAGGGAAGATTCCTTAGATCATGATTAGTCAATCAAGACAGCTGAGGTGAAGACTGTGCATTGCAGCACATTTAGAATGGTATGCACTTGCAGTGTTGACGTGTCTATCTTGCGTTGGGTCTTATGAGACACGAGCAGCTACTGAGCTGCAATGTGGAGAAACATATTGCCTGCCGCAGCTACTAGAAGTGAACAGAAACAGGCTTTAGAATGACACCCTCTTTCAACTCAGGTTCTGCCTTGAGGCTAGCGAGCGCTCTAAATCATGTCACGACCGAGAACAACATTCAAGACAGTGATTTGGTTGATAGAGGAGCTTAAACAAGATGTTGCTGACTTGGAGGAGAGACTGCTCAGCTCTGTCTGCCCAATTCCCCAAGGTTGTTATCAAACTAGCAATGATCTTATCAGGTACTGCAGGAAACGTATTCAGCGCGCCGAGAGATTCCGTCATGACCACCATGAAAAGTGTGCGGTCTGGTTTTTCGATTGGATAGCTATATGGTCACGCGCTCTGGGTAAAGATCAAATTGCTCAGCATGAAAATCAGCTTAAAGATTGCGGGAGAGCGGTGAAGCTTGCGCTCGAGATAATTAAATCATTGTAGGTTCTACCATTTATGGGTTTCTAGCAGTCGTCCTTACGAGGAAAAATAGGTCGATAGCCTACGAACGGCAGAGGCTATTCCAAAATACTGAAAATGGTGGCCTTGTGGGAGTGGCAGACAGTGGGCATGAGAGACGACGAGAGATCTTACAACAGGATATACAATGTCAAGAACGTCTCGGGAGAGCTCGACGACGGACTGAGACACGATCTTACCTGAGGAAAATGAGAAGAGTCAATATCGATCTTGCTGAGTTAAGACACCTTGCATGGACTATACTTCACCCGAACAGTTCGACGGCAACCTTTTCTTCGAGGTCAAATCCCGAGTCACAGCAAAATGGAGGTTATCCATATCACCCGCAAAACCATGAATCTGGGCCACCGCCGCATTACCCATGTGCACGAAATCCACCTATCAAAGTTCAGATTTCAAGCCAGCTGCCTCGAGTAGTTCCTGTATCGTCATCAGCAAATAGCCATGGACCATTGCTATATCAATCTGGACCATACCCACCCGCAGGAGCCCAAAACCAAAGTCAGTTCCCCATGATAGTTGACCTGAGAGAAAGAGAGACTGGAGTTCTCCCAATGGATACTAGAGGCAGACACCAACTTGAGCGACCTGACGACCATACAGTGTCCAAGCACACAAAAGTATATCGTCGATACCCCGAAGCTGGAATATACACACAGCAGCCTTCAGCTTCTATTATTGAGAATGAACCAGTACAAGACCATGTTTCTAGAAGAAGGAAATCAACTTCCGTCGATCGGAGCAGGAACTCACCTGCGGTTTCAGATCACAGTAATGTTATGAATGAACACCAGCCACACCATCCACAACCAGCAGAACATGATGCAGCACCTCCCAATCCAATAATTGAGCCTCGAGAGTCCGGCAGATCAAGAAGTAGGAGACATAGGCGACGTTCTCGAAGTCGTAAGGTTGATAATAACCAAGTGGAATACCAAAGTCCAGCTCGAGAAAGCTCATCAACCTCTCGCCGGAACTCCCCTCATCGTCACACGACTTATGTTGATGACTGGACTATGCATCCACGTCCGCAAGCTACTAGCAGTATTCATCCACAGCTATCCAGTAGTTATATTCTTCGGCAAACAGAAAGACGGAAGACAACTTCCAGAAGCAACTCAGTCAGGTCCGAAGATGAACAGCATACGAGAAGGAGAAGCTCAAAAAGCAGGTCATCATCACAATCACACAACCACGACGATCTTGAGGGAACTGAGAGAGGAAGGAGAAGTTTGAGAAGCTGGCAGCCGTCGCCAATCAGCCAAAGCAATGAGCAGCAAGCGGAAAAGAGCAGGAGAGGTTCTCGCAGCAGCTCAGTCAATCCGGAAGATGAAGAGCATACCAGAAGGAGAAATTCAAAAAGCAGGTCGTCGTCAGACACTCACGAAGATTATGAGCAAACTGAAAGAGGCGGGAGAAGTTCAAGAAGCAGGCGGTCATCGTCAATCTGCCATGGCAACGGGGAGCAAACAGAAAACAGCAGGAGATCATCTAGCAGCAGGTCCAGCTATGATTCTGAGGCCTACGTAACGACAGACTCTAGTCGTTACACCACTTCCAATAGATCGATGCTTCGGGAGCCGAATGTGAATCGGGCCACCCGCCCGCCAATTTCGACGCCTCAAAGGATGACGAAGAGGACATCATCTGAGTCCAGTCGCGGCGACTCTGGCGTTTTCGTGTCAGACACTGCGAGCTATATGTCAAGAAGTGGGAGCTCAAATCGAAACTTCGTCCCCGAATCCCCTATGCCTCGGCAGTCCCACATTCTGCATAGCTACCCCCCGTCATCAAGAAGATTTGAAGCTTAGGAGATCTTCGAGGAACAGATAGTTATCCACACACTTCACCTTCAGCATTATATGCGTACGAGCAGCTATCGAAATTCAGAGGGCGGAATAAGACCTCTGCATCTTTCTTCTACTTGTTCTTCGAGGTGTTGACCGTATTCTTCGCGTAAACCTGTAATGATCTCGAAGTCAGGATATAAATAAATAGCTCAAGCCTGTAATGTCTTTTAATAGTAGCTAAATCCATGTTCTCACTCATTCTCCTACTGAGATAAAGTAAATTATCGTTGCACTCCCCACTCAAAGTTCAGAAAAAAGTCCCATTCAACCCACACCCACTCTGAACACAATGCGACGCCGTCCGAATATACTTAATCTTTCCCCTTCAACCCTAAAAAGATGACTATCCGGCATAGGTTTATTCCCCTGAGATTGATCCAGTCCAGGAAACCCCTCGAAAATATCAACAGCACCCAGCACTTCATCGACCACATATCTTCGATTTATGACTTTGATGTCGTCCGGGAATGCCATGACACAGTCGTCACCAGTCAGGTTTTCAACCACGAGTGCACCGCCTTCGAGACGGTTGCAAGGTGCTCCCCATGGCAAGATGACGCTGGCATTGTCGAAGCGGTCGAAGTAGGAGTCGCCGACGGCTTTTATGACCGCTCTACTGTCGCGCTTAGTGGCGGGGATGGGAGACCAGTCTTGCATTGCGCCGTAGTATGTGAAGCCAGTGATGCTGGAGAAAGAAGTTAGGATTGTCATATCCCACGAGGGTTGCATCTGAAATGGAATCGTTGACGTGTTTCCATTCTTCAATATAGGTGAACAGCCAAGGAATGTAGGAAAGAAGTCACTCACTTGAAAGCCCAGTCACCATTAGTCGTGACCACCGATTCCATCGTCGTAACTCTGCTGTTATTGAATACCATGCGAGTAGTAATAACACAAGGCTTAGCTGGGTTGGTCACAATGATCTCCGTGAAGGTTGAGCAAGCGGTGGTATCGAAAATACTAAGATTGTGATTGATCTTGAGGTTTTTTGAAATTATTCCATTGGAGATACTCATGGGAATATTATTCTCGGTATAAGTGAAGTTGTTCGCAATAGCAGGTGCTAGGGCGCTGCGGGTACCACTTTCAGCTAAGAGGTAGGCGTCGGTGGCGTTTTTGAGGAAGTCTCGCGTGCAGTCTGCTGATGCAGTTGCAACTAGTGACAGGCAAGCTAGAAGAAATAATTGAAGCATGGTGATGTCTGCTGAAGAGTCTGGGATTTCAAATTTGTAGACACGAAAATGAGATGAGATTCAAACATTTTAGAAGATATCATCTCCTCTTGAAATTTACTCACAGCCATATCTTATATCCTCCGGGCTCGTGCTTAAATAGAGTTTAACGACACGGGAAGCACCATTAGAGGTCATTAAATGGCGGGGAAGCCATCGACATTAACACTTCTCAACCAATAGGTCTCGTTAATAGATACTGTTCGGCTGAACTTTGCAGCTCTGTACGTCACATTAAAGCTTCTCGTCTATTATCCCAGCGGGGCTCAATACTAACAAATAGCCACAAAGGCGGAACAATCTCGGGAGATCTCCTAGGGGACCTGCATTAATAGTGTGGGGCGACTCATGGGTAACTGGCGAGGACCCCACCTTTGTTAATATCAATATTCTATGGGCATATTATTCCGTTGAAAATTGTCGAGATGATAGAAATATGACAGGCTATGTGATGCTCATTTCAAGGTTGACGTTGTACTGAGAACCCCATTTTGAAGTATTTATAGACATAGATCGCGTCTAATGTCACTATCCTACAAAATGATTTGGTCATACTGGAACCTTATTTTGTGGAATTTGATCCATGTACTTAGATGAAGATGCTCTGCAATGGTATGAAAAGAACTGAAAGCCAAGAGGTAATGTGGTAGAAATAGCGCAAGGACTGTAACGGATCTTGTAATAACAGATGGCCGAGGAGTATTTCCCCAGGATGCGTAGGAATATGTAGAGAACAGTCTAAAGCCACTTGGTCACAAAGTATCAACACTTGCAGACGGATGGTGAGTTCTGGGAAAATTTATTGAATAGGCTAGACCATAGACTTTTGATGAAATCGTCTGTAGAAGAAGGGCGAGACTCGAGAAAAGAGTAACACGAGAAAGCGCTGGTCTGAAAGCATCGTTGCACTTGCTACGAACGCAGCCCATTTGAACGCGTCATCCCTCAGCTGGGAGGCACAGCTTTCAAGTTTGAGAGTGGGAACCAAGTATATGCAGAGTTGCACAAGCTCCAAGCCACAGAACCGTTGGCACCTGTCGTGGTGACACGGTACGACGATACGTGTGAAGCGAGCCAGCCAGAAGCAGCCTGGGTGAGAGACATGCAGCGCAGATCAACTTCAGCCAGCCACTAACCACCAGCTACATGAAAGCTCGAGTCACCTCGGATCATCGTGATTTTCATGCTCGCACATTGTTGAGTTTGGTTCGTGTCTGTGCCGAAAGGGGAAAGAGCGATTAGCCCTTCCTGATTTGGGGTCGAGGTTCGTCGGCCGCATCTCATCAACCTCTGTTCTTTCTCTAACCTCATTTTCCCCACCACCCCAACCACGAATTGGAAGCCTTTCTACTGGTTTCATTGCCATTGGCTTTGGGAGTACCCCAGTTAGATTCACGTTCTCTTCTCACCATGGCTGAGAAAACAGAAGGTCCTCCTCAGGGCCACCCTGAGATCGACTGGTCAAAATGGGAGCCAGCCGGTGAAGGCGACGGTATCTCATCTCACCTTTGCCCATGCAATCCCATTTTCTCTGCGTATTCGTCATTTTCAGAACCTCAGCTAATTATCGCAGTCCGATCCCCATGTCCCATGATCAACGCTCTCGTAAACTACCACATTCTCCCTCATTCCGGGCATGGCATCACCAAAGAAGCAGCTATTAGTTGCACTCACCACATCCATTAACCTTTCCTCTGGAATCGCCACAGTCTTCGCTTCCGTCGCCGTGACCGCCAATCCAGACAAAAGCGCACACTATTTCGACCTCAACCACGTGAACAAGCACGGACTGATCGAACACGACGTCTCTCTATCCCGCAATGATTTCCTGCTTGGTGATAACCATACCTTCAACAAAGAGATCTTCGCTAAGGTTATGGAAAGCTATGACGGGCAGGAGACGACGAGCTTTGTGAGTGCGAGTAAGGCGCGGTATGAACGCTTGTTGGCGGCGAAGAAGGCGCATGAGGAAGCTGGCAAGGAGTTTTAGTACGGGATCAAGGAATTTGTTCTCAGTTACGGAGAATCTGCGCTCTTCCTTGGTTTGTTGGGTGATCCGAAGGAGGGTAAAATCCCGGTCGAGTATTTGAGGGTTTTGTTTGGTGAGTTTGAGATTCAGGTTATTGAGGAACGGTGCTGATGAGAATAGAGGAAGAGAGAGTTCCGTTCAAAGAAGGCTGGAGAAGAAGTGAAAAGCCGATTACGCAGGGGGATATGAATCATATGATCTTCAAACTGATTGAAGAGAATGATCATGAGGCTGCCGAGGCGAAGGATGTGGGATTCGGAACTGTGCAGGCGGTGCAAGATGCGGTCACCGGTTTGCTGCCAACGCATTGCAGTATCATGTGATTAGGGGTTTGTGGGAGTGTAGGTGAGACGCTGCAGGGGAGCGGGGAGCACGGTGGGAACATCCAACCGTGTAGAGTTATACATACCCGCGACGCTGTCTCCAAGCTGATTTTCTAGCGCCCTAATCTTAGCTCGAACAACGAGACAAGATACTACACTTGACGTTCTGGAGAAGCCCATACCATAACACATCTCTCGCCCACTTTTCTTCCTGTTCCGTGTCTCCGCCGACATGACATCTCCATTCTGCTAAGATTCCTGCTCAAGCAAGACATTTGTTGCAAAAAGTATCATGTAGCAGATATAATCTCATAGAAATGAGCTTATTTTCCTCAATTTCGGTGCCAGACTTACCAAATTTTGATCCACAGGTATTTTCAATACAGTAATTACTGGAAAGATGAAATGTCGCATTTGCAATGATCGAAATCTGCCTTCGAGCAACTGTTGTTTAAGATGCAAGTCTGACAGCAATCGCCGAGAGCGTCGAAAGGAGTTTCTGCTTCTGTTGGCCACGCAGAGAGGGTCGGAGAGGAGAAGGTGGAATGGAGAGGGCAAGGAGGACGAGGATGGCTGGAGAGATAGTTGCTCTGAGGACGAATGGTGATGTGACTAGAGAAATATTCGTTCCTCTTGACTAGCTTTAGCAAGCATACCTCATCCCAGCCCACGTTCGGTGGCACGACTTTGTCGACTACTACGAAGGCAAGACGTGACCACGTCGATGCTACGCGTATCCGACCCCAGGAGGGCAGAGCTGTTGATGCCGGGGCTCTTGCATCGCGAAGGAGCAAGCGGTCAATCAGCGATTCCGAGCATAGCAGCGACGACGCTTGTTCGAGCGAGGGCTATAGATATTCTACAGGTGCTGCTGTCTCCAAGTCGACGCCGCATCATCTCTACAGAACGGTTGGGTTGGGTTGCAGTGTCAAGGACCTGCCTTTGCGGTGACCCTCCCACATCTCATAAAGATTATCATCATCCGGTACATATATTTGAATTGGACCTCCAGGTTGGATGAAGTCCTCGTCTGGGCGGAGATAAAAGTGGCCACAATTCACCCGTCGATAGATTCCTTCGTTTCTGGATAGTATTATGGAGTTCCCATCTCATGAATAATCCAATCCTATGTAGGGAGTTATTCTCTCCATGGTACATACCAGCACCGATAGGCATAATAGCTAGGCGATCGTGCGGACCTGGAATGTCCCCCAGGCAGCTGGCTGGAGGCTTTATGAGGACGGTTTCGATCGCCATGCCGATGTTTGTCATTGCAAAATCTCGGACAGCCATGTCATCTTGCACCTCTCGTTGGGAGACTTTACAAGATTCCGAAAAGTCTGCAGGAGAGCTTGCTAAGAAACAACTGGTAGATTTATTCGCGCACCATGCGAAGATGGTTTCGTCGGGAGACCTCTTGATGATCTCCCACTGGAGTCCCTTGAAGGCTTTCTCTAGCCCCTCCCCGTAGAGGATAGGCATATGAACGTCGAAGAGTCCCATGAGGCAGTAAGCCAGATCTTCGGCCCGAGTTGTGTGGCGCTTCGCAGCCCATGTGAATCGACTGGAAGTCGTGACCTGCTTAGGGTCTTTTGCTCCTGAGATAACATTCCCGCCAATGTTGGTTATGTTGCTGAGCTTTTGGAGAATCCCCTGGTCATCGCCGCCCATCCCAATATCGGCGAGCCGCGTCCACGTGCTCGAGAAGAAGACCATCTTGGTCGGAGCCAAGAGCTCCTGGAGCGTCCAGCCGCGCGTGAACCATCGGCTCTTGGCAAATTCGGTGTCTGCGGTGTGTGAGCCGCACATGCCCTGCTCGGACACGTCCGCGAAGTATAAGAGATTTTATATCCTTTAAAAGCTTCTCTAAAGAATATAAACCTCTAATAGATAACTTTTAAATAAAAGTTATTTGAGAGCTTTGTATATTATATTTCCTGTAATTATTCTTTAGAGGATTTTAATATTAAAGATATTTGGGAAATAGACAATAAGAAGGAATATAAAGTCATTAATCCTATATTATACTAGTATAACCTATAGGTTGTGTTTGAGCAAGAATTTTGTAATTTTTTTTCAAAAAAGATAGTAAGCTATAGACCGACATTTTAATAGGGGTGCACGTGACCGAAAAATCGAGTATTATACCAGAAAATACGGCCAGACTCTCTCCGTTTACGGTTTACCTTCCAAGTGCATCAGCGCGCTTCCTAGTCATATAAAAATAAGTGGTGTCTGAGGATTAAACAAGTTTAGACCCGCTAAACCACCCCTCCGACAAACGGGTTTCAAGATACAATTGCTTCATAAACACTCGTCCTTCTACTGAACCATCCTAGTTCCTTTTTAAGAAGTACCAGGCGCACCAGGCGTACTAGACGTACCCGACCTGCGCGCACCGTGAACCGAAACCGGCACACCACCCAACCTCCCCTCCCTCTCTCTCTCCCCCCTCGCCTCCTCTAACATTCTCAAAATCTCCTTCGAAGCCTCCTCATCCTCCCTCTCCAACCCCCTCGCCAACTTCTCGGCACTCGATTCATACGGGGTCTTGATACACGCCAACGGATGCGCCCCATACTCCAGCAGCACCCTTACAACCTCTACATGCCCCTTCCTAATCGCCGCTAGCAGCGGCGTCCCCTGATGCGGCACATGATAAACGTCAAGCTCATCCACATCGACGGCTTTGCTATCCAGCAAGTGCCGGATGATAGGGATTTGCGAGGGGCCACTAGAGGCGGCGCCGTGGAGGGCGTGTGCGTAAGATAGGTTTGCCCCGTGTGAATGCAGGAGCGTGAAGGTCTCAAGGCTGCTGAACATGGAGGCGAGGTGGAGGAGCCAACCTTTGCAGTCGCGGGTGGGTCTGATGGGGGCCGGGGGCGGGGTGTTTCCGACGCGGGGTTCCGCGCCTTGGGCGAGGAGGAAGCGGGTTAGATCTATGTCTCGTAGGACAGGGAGTGCGCTGTGCAGATATTAGCAGAGTATATTTTAGGGAATCTTAATATATATCTTGATAGATAATATAATAAATACATGTATATATGAATAGGTATGAAAGGTACGTACCCCAGCAACGACGGACATCTGTTCATCCCCTCGCGCTCCCGATTCATCTCCCACCCATTGTGTATGAGATATCGCAGGAGCGGATGGCATTTCTTCCCCAGCGCCCACGGAACCACCGACCCAAAGGGGGGCTTGTCAGTGAAATGGGTCGTCTTCTGCAGAGCGAGGATTTGGTCTGCGTGGGGGAGGAAATGCGAATCGATGGCTTGTTGTATTTCGTCGTTCGTGCGGAAGCCTTGGTGGCATATGTGGCGGATGAGCTGTTCGGCTTCTTCTGGGGAGGGTGGGACGGGACTTGAGGTTGGGCTTGAGGTTGCCATTGGGTTGTTTTTTGTCCCGCGAGGAGAGCGATAGTTTAGTTTAGTTTACCTTTAGGGTGCGAGAGGATGGTGGCGGGGTACTTGCTAACTTTAAAACAGCGCAAGGAGGGGTTGCAGTTCACCGTTGACTGTTGTGGGTAAATGGAATAATGAGGCGTGTAACATCCTATTAATACGTCTTCTAGACCAATGAATTAACGAGGCCTATAATATCCTATTAATACATCACCAACATCGCATTAGTCTTGACTCAGCACCCATCAGATGCCGCGATTCCCATAAGGTGGTGCACGTTAGGTTTGAGGATTTCGACGGTGCCAGTTTGCTATAATATGATGTGATATAACGCCGGATACACGAATGAATAAAATGAATCCTTTCCTCAACGCTCCAATACCTATCCCCGCCATCACACCCCCCTAATCCCCTCAAAAAACCGTCTTGACAGCCCTTTTCCCCGGCGCCACCGTCACAGTCACCGTCTTATTCGGATCCCCATCACAGTCCGTCCCCACCTGCACGCCGTTCGGGCCGAGCTCCCAATTACGACAGAGTGAAGGGCCCGCCGCAGTCGAACTCGTCGTTGCCGCTGGTGGCGATGCTGAACCTGAAGCTGATGCTGGTCCGACTTGTAAAGTCACGCCCGTCACCCCACTTTCAGGCGTACTGATATCGAAAAAACTTGCGGGCTCGGCCGTGCCATCGCCCTGGGCCGAGAGGATCTGGGGGAGGTTGACAGGACACGCGCCCTGCCGCTTGTTCTTCAACTTCGACGGCCCGGCCGCGTTCACTGTCATCGTCGTACTCCAGGCCATCATCAGCGTCAGCACCCTTGGCGTCACGTGTATCCCCTCTCTCTATAGGCCGTCTATGCTCGATCGTCTCTTCTGCTTCCCTAAGAGGGTCTTCGCTGGCTTTGCCCTTCGAGGAGTAGACGAACTCGGCGGGTCGACCGCCCGTGTAGGATTGGAACAGCAGGATCGTAGCGACGTCATATCAGTCGTCCTCGGTGGGAAAGACATGCTCATCCCGAGCCCAGTGCTAGACGAGCAAGAGAAGTAGGTCGTCTGGTCCAGCCACGGGCTTGGATTTTGACGTAGTGTCCAGTTCAAACCTAACCTTTAGTATACCGTTAATATACTTCGCGCGGAGGATCAGCATACGATAGAAGAGCACTATGGGAGGAGGGCTATATACCTTAATGACCTCGTTTAAATCGTTCGCATCTATAAAGGCGCTATTGATTCGGCGATAGAGTATCTTGAAATCCCGCTAGTACTAGTTAACTGACTTTCTCTTCCCCTTCTTCCGCTTCTTTGCTAGATACGTCTCGCAGATCTAGTGGAGGAACGATATTATCCTTCCCTTATTATAATTCTGCCCAAGGATAGCTATACGCCAATGCCCTAGATAACGATGGTCACAATATCTGCCTATTATTAGCCTAACCTGGTCAAATAACCAAAGATCCAGGTCGCACGAGCATACCTGATGAATTTCTGCCTAATATAGTAGACGTTGGCCTTGGTATTATCGGAGTCCAGCGGCTATAAGAACTACTTCTTGTTCAGATTAACCTCCATACGTTGATAGTCTTCCCCGCTCAGCATCTGCTTCTCCTTCTCCTTTAATATCCTGAGGTGTGGGTTGATATTGCAAGGCGTAGTCAACCTGCCTGCGGGTAAAACGAGGGCTCTGGAGAAGTATATCTCCAACTGTCCAGCCTGCTATATAATAGAGGGTCTGTATATGTAAACGGTTATCTCTTGTAGTCTGTTTGGTTGGTGTCTTTGGTGTAGGTACCCTTATAAAAGCTTCAATTGCTATAATACTAGGAAAGAGAAATAGGAAGAGAAAGCTCGCCTTTAAAAGCAGCGAATCGCCTGTTTTTTCCACCTGAGAACAGCTGTTTTAATTGGTCAGACCACTCTGCAATTCTAGCTGGTTCGCCGATGAAACCCCTGCAATGGGCTGACAATTAACATTTAAAACCACTTGTACGAAGTATATAAGAGGTGCGTAAGCGTAACGTGATCTTCGGAGCAGAGGTACATTTATCCTCCCAGCGCTAAACTCTTCTTGGATAATGGCCTGAGTGCCTGAGGTAAACACTGAGGTAGACAGCCTCTAGGCTTCCATACCCCTTCAATAAAGGCATCTCTTTGGTCCTCAACTGGCCTCCTTATTCCCCAGATTTGAATCCTATTGAGCGTATTTGGTGGACCTCAAATGTCTTATACGTGAGATATTCCCGGAGGTTTCTGTGGACAAATCCGAGATAGAACATGCGAGGCAGCAGCTGGAGTCTTGTTTGCAAGCTGTGTAGGACTGTTTAGACAAGTTGCTGTTTGACGTTTTGTATGAGAGAAGCTTATATTGCAGCTGATGGGTGGCACACAAAATACTGAAGCGAAAGATTTTGCGTTTCGTACAAAAAGTGGGTCATTTGGACGGAGATCACGAGGAGAATTATAGGATAAATGATTATGGAGTTATTAATAAAAGAATGGAAGTGGGAAAATGGTCATTTTCCTGTGGGGTGGTTTCGCTTAAACAGAAGTGGCCAAGTACTGTACGCCCATCCTAGAATCGATCTTGACTTCTCAAGATATCTTCCGTCGAGATAGATCTGCTCGCTAGCTCGACTTCCACAACCTTGGTAGTTTTATTCCAAACGCCTCCTCCGCCGCTTTTGTTGGGTGGGGATGCCATGTATCCGCTGTATTTATTGCCAGAAATGGAACGATGAGTGTGGCTATCGGGATATATCATTCGGTGGATAGCTGTGAAGCAAGGCCGCATTACCACTAGACTAGCGGCGATGACGGCGATGCTATTCTCAAGACGGGTTGCAAGTAAACTGCTCGTTATAGTCCCTGCGTGGAAGTTAGACATATAATCGGACCTAATGTAATGTAGTTTACTTACAAGTGAAGTCGGCCGCTGAAGCGGCAGCGGAAGTGAGGGTAAACATCCTGATCACGCTTGCGGCGGTGTCAATCAGACCTAGCAAGATCAAACCCAGTAGCTGAGTGATCTCAGTTTTGCGATGCTTGAGCTTGACAAGGACTGGAAGAGGCATTGATATGACGAGTAAGCTGGTCGTAATATTAACGGCACCCGTAAAGTAAAAGAAGATATACTTGTTGATACAAGTGCCTGGTTTGTGGCGATGCCATGACTTGTCAACTGGCGTGCATTCGAATATTACAATTAAAAAAGCGGCACTGTAATATCCAACGATGAGGATTGTTAAGAAGTAGTTTAGGCCACGACAGAATCGAATTAATGCGGTGCTGGTCGTCTGAAATAGTCGTCGATATATAAAGACGAGAGATAGCTTGGTGAACATCATAGTGGGCTTGGATAAAAGCTGATCGAGCCAGAAGTACTGCCAGGAATTAAATCACGCACGAGACGGAAATGGACATATAAGCTTACCAGCAAACCCTGTGGGGCATTTCTGATGTTTGCGGAGAGATCTGCCTCGTGTTTTCCAAATCCCCAGTAGACAGCAGCTTCGGCACACGTATTAATGCTCACCACATCATTACAAAAAGATATGAGCACGCGTACTTACCAATAATGACTACAATCGAGTGCCCAAGGTTTAGTATCTATAAGTGCAATCAGCCATCTATCTGGTAAACTCCCCAATCGTGCAGCGAGGCTTGAGGACCCTTACCATTGCAAGAGTTATACATATGTCTGAGATGGATACCGTTCTCGTGGATATACGGTACCCAACGCGAAGCATCACAATAAGTGACGGGATAATTGCGCATACGATGCCAATTCCAATGAGACTTGAGCTTCTGTCTGCGCCAGTCCCAGCAGGAGAGGTGAGTGTGTTTGGCATAATGGTCGGTATTTCTTAAGAAAGCCGGAAGCTGCTTCGGCGGAGATGGTTGTCAACGACTGTTCAACCCCAAACCAAAAAATGCGCCTTGGGAGGTGGGGAGGAAGAGACTGCGATAGAGATTGTGCCATTATGTATTCTGCAAATTCTCTATAGAATCCGTGGCTTGGTTCCGTTATCCACTCAAGCTAAGGTGCATATTGCCGTCCCAGAACGTGCCGTGTCATCGAGATGTGCCTTGGAACTGTGAACATTACTCTCAGGATTCCGGAGGAAACTCGAAACCTCAATCACGATGTGTTGCAGAAGGGTTGCACGTCCAAAAAGCCACGGTTTCGAGAAACTATTGAGTATCCGAATGCAGGTTGAAAGAGAAGCGGAATTCTCCGTAGCAGGGACTACTAGTATCCGCCGCGCAATGGATTCGTAGTGATGTGCCCTTGCATGGATGGAAGATAAGCTAGAATTTATTGATTGTAGGGAAAAAATGACGAGTGGATTGGATAGAAAACGCGGCGATCGAAGTCGATGCTTGCAGTAGGCCAACTGTTGGTTATGCAAGCGGTATCTTCCGGTTCCGATAAATGGCAGGCCAATGATGAATAGTAGAGGAGGCCTGCGGGACGATAAGTGACATTTTGATCTTTAACGCATGTGATATGCCACGCTTATTTCGGCCAGCCGTTTCATCAGAGCTATCGCTCTGGCTGTGCTCGATCGGAAGTTGTTCCGGGATAATTAGCGAGCCACCAACCGTGGCACTGAAACGCCCCTTCTCAACCCGCTTTGACCGTTTATGAGCCCGTCCGCTTGGGGGAAGGAACCGTTGCATATGGCGTGGTGTCAGCTCATTTTCTACCTCTCACCTCCGTTCCCAGATTCATTCCTCGCCCCATTCATTACATTAAAGCACTGCCCAATTATTCTCCAGAAACACGAGATGCGTTCGTTTTACATACCTGCATGCTGGCAAACACTCTTCCTCTCTCTAAGAGTACTTGATGCCAAGTTTGGTCCATCCTAAACAATCTACCCACTACCTGCTGGGCCGAGGCCGAGCCGTGCCGTCCCGTGCCCACTGCCCTTGACCTGACAGTTACTCTCCCCCCCCTGGTTTAATTGCTAGTGCGTATGTTTTGAGTAAAGGTGCGGGTAGGAATCCAGGGTGTTAGGCCAGTGAGGAAGTCCCTTTTGAGCTGGCTGAGAGCCACTGCCAGGGTAAACTGTCTTCGTGAACCTTCTACGCACACCCCTGGCCTAATACATAGACCACTCTTTGCTCTGTGCAATAGATCCAAAAGCCCTCCGACCAGGCTTACAACCACTCAGAACAGGAATTCTGTTCCTCTAATCCATATTAGGTGCGCTAGCAATTAAACCAGGGGGGGGATAGTAGTAGCTATCTTCGGCGCTGCGGAACGTGCGGCCAGGGGCCGGCCCTATTGGCACAGTGGGAACTTGAGGCTGCTCGGGCCAGTTGAAGATGATGCATCCACACAGATGACCTTGACGGCACTCCCCGCCGGTCAGGAATAATGATGGGCAAAAATATTCTTGGTACTCGCTGAGCAGAGTCCATATAGGCCGCTGTCACTCATCCCATTCCAGCATGCATAAAATTGCCCCTTGTACACACATATCCGTCTCAAGCAGGGCAATTTTGACCAAAGCAAATTACCAATCTTGCCTCTGGTGCTCCAACTCCCCAAGATCTCGATTCTCCTGAAGCCTTCAGAATTGAATCGTCTTTCAGGCATACACCACGACCCCGCGGACAATATCGATGCAATCCATCGAAGCATTCTACATATGCAAGGCCTAATCATCACGGACATTGAGCAAACTGTCTTATAAAGTCGAGTAGTAACTTTGCCTTTTTCTAATTTTGGTTTACTATCCATCAACATAAGATCTACTTTTTTGAGATATCCAAATATAGCTTAAAACATCTTTCTAATTCCTCTTTTATAAGTAGACACTCGTGGATATTGTGGACGGAACCTCCCTTATGATCTGACGATACGGTTTTTAGAAGTCTCCGTTTGTTTTAAATATATATAATTTATTTACTGGTAAACGGCCTCTACACTGGGCGTTGGGGGAACTCTGCGGCGATGATTGCGCCTCGTAAATAAGCACCCTATTAGCTCATAAAGATTTGCCAAAATCAACGGATTTGGCGGCGTAGGTTCACAGTCCTAACGTTGCTATGCACGCTAGACACGGCGGGTGCGACGCACGGGCGACCGGGATAGCTTCCCCACGCAAAAAAAAATCTAAAATAGCATAATCGGACGCCGGCAGGCGGGGGGGTAGCCCCGTGCACCCCATCGCTAAAACCCCTGGACGGCGACGACGAGGACCCCGAGGACCCCGAAGACCCTGCTCGCCTCCTTCTTGGCCCTGATCAGGTCCAACGGCTCTGTATGTGCAGTGCCTTTCTGGTAAAAAAAGTGTGCACAGACCCAACTCTAAAATTTTAACCAATCGCACCTCCGCATTTCCGCTTTTCACCGAAACTGGACAGCAATTTCGCGTCAGAGCATTTTTCACCGAAAAAGCAGAGCAGCATAAGGAGTGGCGGTTCGGGATTTTCGCTATAATCTCCGAATCCTGGCTGCTAATTGGTTACCGAACCCGCGTCATCCCGAACCCCTCCTTCTTTAGGTAAGTGGCTTGATATTAGGGGTGGATAATTATATATAATCCCTACCCTATTAAGATATACGTATAAATAATGCTCTTGAGCCCAATATGCGACATATTATGTGGGTCCAATAGAGGTTTTGATTTGGACCAATCACAGGGCTAGAAATTAATGCACGTGACACACACTTCTCCCACTTTACAGAACCATCCTTCCTGCATATCAGTAAAATCACCACCAAAATCACCACCATTAACACCACCATCAACACCACTATGCCGCCTGCAACTAATGCTAATGGTGCTCACGGCGATACGCTTACCACTGCTCAATTTACCTTCATTCATCCTACCCCCGGATGTGGGTTTCTGACAGAAAAGGGCCAATGCAAGCACTGCACGACTGCTCCCAGGGCTTGGAATATTACTACGAATCAGGCCCCTCACTTGAAGATTTGCGAAGGTTGGAAGAAGTACCGAGAGGATAATCATATTGATTTAGTATCGAAAAAGAGAAAACAGCCTTCTGTGGCTAGTCATTTTTTGATTAAGGAGTCCACTGTGGAGGAGCTGTTTGCGCTCGCTATTTACACCTCTACTTGCAGTTTCTCTCAATTCGAAACCCCCGAATGGAGAGCCTTTCACCTGAAAGTAGGCTTTAAAGCTCCGAATCGCAAGACCCTTGCTGGGCCCCTCCTTTCCTCCTACTACGATAAAATCAAAGCCAAAGTACAGCTCATTGCAGATGCGGCATCCCACA
This sequence comes from Hyaloscypha sp. PMI_1271, assembly GCA_021399465.1. Lineage (NCBI taxonomy): Eukaryota > Fungi > Ascomycota > Leotiomycetes > Helotiales > Hyaloscyphaceae > Hyaloscypha > Hyaloscypha sp. PMI_1271. The sequence continues at coordinate 19,816 of JAJTUS010000161.1, read as the reverse complement.
TTCAAATTGTCACCGATGGTTCTTTGAATATTGGCAAGGTGCGCGTCGAAAATACATCGTTTCTGGTGGATGGCATATCATATTATTGGAATTCAATTGGAATTGGTGCTGTAAAGGCAGGAGCAGCTTAGACAGTCAAGAACGTAATTAAGAATGCGAAGGAGATTACAAGAGGTTATCTCAATCGATGGACTGCTTTCTCCTCCGATACCTGCAATACACAAAGGAGAGTATGGTCTGATCTTATTAAGCAACCAGAAGCTTCTCATGCCGTTTCTGTACTTTGCGATTCTCATGGAATTCAACTAATCTTTAAAGATATTCTCTTTCCAGGTAAAGACCTCTTCCAAAACCAAATCGTCACTGCAACCGGTACCTTCTTTAAGAGCTTCTCTAATAAGATCGTTGCCGCATTCTCGAAATCGGACAAGCAATTAGCATATTTGCGGGAAGCTATAAAGAAGTGCGGAGGAATTGTCGCCTTAATTACAACTGTTCCAACACGCTGGGGCACACAAGTATGTCAAATTGCCTCTATTAACAAGTTGTCCGAAGCTTTAAAAGCATATGCCGAACTTCCAGACGATAATCCTCGAGAACCGGTAGCAATTAAGTCTATATTCCACCGCGATAATGATATATTGGCAGAAGAACAAGGCCCTGGAACGGCTTCTTGAGCCTATTCACACACACCAAAAGATGTCCGAATCGAACCACTCGACGCTTGGGAAGGTATATCCTCGCTGGATGGCAATCAATGCTCACTTTCAAATATACCGGGCACAAGGTAGCAGGCCTTGGTGGGAGCAGGTCAATAATTACTGTATACGTGTTGGTAAAGGTGAATGGACTGCACGAATGGACACACAACTCCAACCTGTCCACCTAGTAGTATATATGCTCCTTCCAGAGAACCATAGTGTTGTTCTTACGAACTCGTTTGCACTGCAAACCGAACCCTTGTAGAGAAATAGCTAAAGAATATATTAAAAATTAAAAATAATTTATTAAAAACAATAGCAAACTAATTACAACTCTATATATTTATGTGGTAGAGATTTGAGACCCCTAAACGATGAAGTTATTCCGGTACGTAGGGTTTTCCGCCATGCAGGGATGGACGTTACTTGTATTGGTTGGCTTTGGAGTTGGAGGAGTGGTATGAGGTGGAGGCAGAGGTGTATTGGGAACTGAGAGGGGGAGTTGTTAGTGCGTGAAGTAAAGTGTGGTCCAGGCTGGGGACTCCCAATGAGTTGGATGTTTGGAGAGACCGGATATCTCAGATGAGGACGATAATTGAAAAAAAGCGGGCCCAGGGAGGAGTATGAGACTTCAAGATGATAACTGACCTCTTGCTGGAGCCAAGGGTGGCACAGTCCGGGGCAGGATATGAAGACATCTTAGAGATAGTGGTGACGGTAGGTATATAGGTGTATAGATGTAGGTGTACTGTAATACTAATATATATATTATCGAATCTAACTATACTATTTATAATATCGGGTATTATCCCTCTTCGTTTCCTATTACTTATACTAAGCTTAGAAGGTACCTTAATCTTTACCGGATTTAATATAACTAACTTCTTCGATTACTATATAGACTTATATAATATCTACTCTATTAATAATAAGAAAGCCAAGTTACTTAGGTACTATAATACTATCTATAAGGAAATTATTAAGTTATTACCTGAGTTTAGTAAAAAAGATAAAATATAGGAAAACCTTATTAATATATTAAAGGTTAAGTTTAGATCTAAAGATAACTATTAGTTAATTTACTCTATAAGTTTTCTCTCTAAGTTCATTAAGATTAATTAGGATAACTGAAGTATTAAGGACTATTATTATTAATATATATTTATCTCTATTATATTAGTAAAAAGGAAAGTCTTTTCTAAAGTTAACTAAGGTTACTTCTTCCTTCTAGAACTTCTATTGAAATACTAAGAGAAAATTCTCGCTTAATACTATATTAATAATTTGAAGCCAAAAACTTATATAAAGTTTAAGGACTTCTGTAAGAATACCCTAGACTTCATATAAGTCGACTAGACTAATAAGGCCTTAGAATTATAGAAGGAACCTATAACGGAATATAAGTGAGATATTAAAGACCTAGTATAAGAGTATAGACGTTTTATTAAAGTACTTAAAGGTACTAAGAAACTTACTCCTATAGTAACTACCGGGTTACCTCTTACCGAGAGAGCTTAGATTAATATCTTAATAAAAGAGATAATTAATCTAAAGATTTATCTTAGTAGATTAATAGATTAAAGAAATAATAATAGGTCCTTAGTATAACCTTATCCTATTAACCTGAAACCTTAGGAGAGACCTTACGAGAGTTATAATCCTTATAGAACTATTTATACCTTTAATATTAACTCGCTTACTAACGTCTATAATACTCGATACTAGTACTACTAGGACGAAGCTAAGGTTAATAGTATGAGATATTATACTAACTATTACCTAGACTACTTATAGGATTTCGAAGTTAATATATATTATCTTAACTATAATAGGAAGTTGTATTTGGGACTAAGAAGCCTTAATACTTAACCTATAAGCCTAAATCGTATTCGCTCTTATAGTCTCTAGGTCTAATTTATTACTACTAGTACGAACTTTAATATTAATAGACCTAATCGCCCCTTAATAAGTCTAGCTTTTCAAATTCTAGCTAGATATAGATTGAACTAATACTTTCTAAATACCGCTCAAGAGACTATCTCTAGTTAAGGAGTAACGATACTTAATCTTATCGCTTCTAAGGTAACTACTATCTTACTAGGATGGACTATTAGTATCTTTAGGACTAGTATGAACTATAGTCTATTCCTCGAGGGTTTTATTTCTTCGGATACTTTAAGTATAAATATAGTAATAATTGAGAAAAGAAAGGCTAAGTTAGTTAGTTTTAGTAATCTAGTAAGAGTAACTAAGACTCGACTAAATAAAGAGAATCGCTATAGTACTACTCGCCGAAGTATAAGAGTATCTAGTACTTAAGAATCTGGAACTATAGTTAGTAAGGATAAGGATAATACTATCTTACTTGAGGATAATACTAATATTAAGGAAATTATAGATGAAGAGATAACTGAAGCTCTAACTAATTGAGTACTCCTAAGAAAGAGAAAGTACCCTCGGTATATAGATAAATATGAGACTCTAGAGAAAGCTAAAGTAGCCCTTCGACGACTAATAAATAACTATATTAATATATACCTTAGAGATCTCTTCTTATTACTAGGTATCTCCTTTACTTAGATTCTTAATTAGAGACGTCCTTTTATACCTCGGAATAAGGGAGATAATTATTAAGTTAGAGATAAGACTACTAGAGTATAAAGACTATAGAATATATAAGATATATAAGAAGTTAATAGTCTTTCTAATACTATTACTACACGCGGACTCTATATATATATTACTCTAGAATAGAGTTAATAAGTCGAAGTTATATCTCTTTATATTATTACCCTAGATACCTCGAATATTTCTAGTCTAGCTATATATATATACTAAAAATAGAGGTCATTATTTATAATAAAATACGTGTCTATATAATACTTAATAGTAGAGTTGAGGTTAATATAATATCTAAGAAGTTAGTTAATAAGTATAACCTAGTTATTAAAACTAAAAAGAACCTCGTTTTCTAAGGTATTAGTCCTAGAAAAGTATTCTTTCTTAGTATTTACTAACATATTAAAGTCGTTATAAGAGGATTAATTAATTTCGTAGACTTTCTAGTTATTAATAGCGGAATAACTAATCTCTTTTTAGGTATACCCTATTTTATTAAAACCGAGTTAATATTCCTCTATAAACTAGAAGGAGTAGTTAGGGCTAAACTAAGAAGTAATAACCGTAAATGAATAGTAATAGTAATTATTACTAGGAATCTGATTCTAGTAAAAGGCGATGAATCGGAAAACTAAAGGCTAATACGAGAACTAAGTAATATACTAATAAGAGAAAAAAAAAGAAAAAGAAAGTCCTAAAATCCGGAAACTTATATAATTCTACTATAGAGGGTAGTTTAAGTAGTAATCCTAAGCTTAGCTTAAGAAGAAATTTAGAGAATAAGAACCCTAAACTCAATATTAATATTTATATTATTTAAATCCTTTACTTATTTAAAGAAGATTCTTTTATTTTTCTATTCGATAAAGTTAAGAAAGACTAGAAGGGACCTTTAGCTTTAACCTTCTTTATACTAATACTAAGAAGTAATACTCTACGACGACTAATTTAAATTAAAACGTTATATAAATAAAAGGTAGATAAAGTATATCTAGTAGATCTAGGAAAATTAATAAGAGAAGCTCTACTTAGTAATAATAATTGGTTTTAGAAAGCTTATTTAGAAAAACTAGCCTTGAATTATATTAGAAAATATAGAGACCTAGGTAGATTAGTTAAGTGTTTTTCTAATCTCTCTCTTAGCTCTTATTTAATAAAAGAATAAGTAAAATAATTAATTATTAGGGACGAGTTAACTCTAGAAGAGAGAGAACTTTTAATAGAGGTTCTTATAAACCGAGAAGAGGCTCTTACCTTTAATTAGATATATTATAGAATAATTCAACTATAAGTTACTTTACCCTAGGAAATTCATATAATTAATCACGAAGCTTAGTAGATACCTAATTTCTTAGTCCTTAGAGTATTAATAGGGAAAGTAGTAGAAATACTAAAAGACTAAATTAAGTATAAAATAATAGAATACTCTTATAGCCTATACTATAATCCTTAGTTTCTAGTCGCTAAGAAGGAAAAAGGAGAGTATTACCTTATAGTTATAGTAATAAAAATAAATAGGGTTATAATTAGGGATAATAACCTATTACTATAAGTTAATGAATTCTCTAAGGAGTTTACTAGATATATAGTAACTTCGTTAATTAATTTCTTTTCGGGGTATAATTAGGCTCTCTTAGTACTTAAGTCTCGGGATATAATAGTATTTGTAATACTAATTAGTCTTTTATAGATAATATAATTACCTTAAGGAATAATAAATTTAGTTAGATAATTGTCGGTTCACCAGTAACGCGTAGCACCGTCACGTAGTTGTGGAATGCTAATTGCGTAGGTTGGTGAAGTGGTTGTTCTGTAAGTAGGGATCGCAGTATCGAGGTTCTGATATGCGATCCCTAAATACGCTAAGCCTAATTGGTGCTAGCATGTCCCGTTTCCCGTATGTCCCATGTCCCATGTCCTATGTCCTATATACAGGAAGCGAGGTCATGTGATATAAATCACATGACCTCCGGGAAACCATACCAATACTGGTAACTACCTGAAAAACGCGAAAAACCGACGCAAAAGTGCTAAAAACGCACGAAAAACAGTGTCCCCTATTCGCATGCAGATTTCCTAATCCGGCCTAGTACTAGACTGTCCCTAAGCGCTTAGTGTGTGTGTCCCCATCGATATTCCCATCCCATACGCCCATTTCCCTCCGAATATGTCCATTTCCCACCCATATGCCCCCTCCGTTCACCTTATCCGCGTTTAACCCATTCCTCCACGTCTAATTATATAGTGTTCGTATTAAGCAGGTGTTTGAGGGCATTCGTAGGCTTCGATTTCGTTATCGAATCGGCCGGGTTCGACTCTCCCTTAATCCACTTGACCTCCGTAATCTCTCGTCGTTCGTAAGCCTGGCGGAGGCATATTACGTCGATTATAAGTCGCTTTTCTCGTGTGGTTCCTAGCTTAACTAGGCATTCGTAGAGGGACTTGGAATCTGTATAGACGACTAGCGGGACTTTGATTTCGAGGGCTTTATTGATCGTAGACTTGACTGAACCGCCCATGTTAAAGCCGTGAGCCATGCCGTAAAGTTCAGAGGCTAGAACGCTTCTAGTGACTCTCTTGCACTTCGTAGAGGACTAGTGGATCGTATTAGCGCGTCTAGAGCCATCCGCTAGAACTAGAACGTATCCGATCTGAGAAGAGAAGTCCCGATTACCTGCGAAGGAGGCGTCTGTAAAGATGATTAGGCGTAAGGACTCCTTATCTAGCTTCACGAAACGTAGTCCTCTGGCGGGATTTTCGATTTGCTATTAAATACGCTTATTGAGGGCTTTGACGTCAGTTTCCATAGGTTCGATAGCTTGAGCGGCGATTGAGTAGTCGTATGAGGCTTCTGGCTGGTAGACTGACGCAATGTACGCTCCTCGGGCTCGCTGGGCGACGTATTATTCCTTGATTGTGAGGTTCTTACGTACGTTACCTCTACTACTCGTCGTAGTCGTGTTCTTGACTGTCACCGTTCGGAGGTTTCTATACTATCGTTCCTGCGAGAGGGTGATGCCGGTAGAATTAGTGTAGATAATACCTCTATTGAACTTGAGATCGTGGTTAGTCGTAAGGCATTCACGCTCCTTGGCCAGGAATTTAGCCTCCTAGAGCTTCAGATACTCTACCTCAGCGAAGTCGTTGTCTCCCACGAATAGGGTGTCGTTAGTTTGAAGGCCGATGATACCAAAGGGGTGGTTACTATAGAGCAAGCACGGGTCGTAAGTCGACTATTCCATAGCTAGCTCGTTTAGGTGGTGAGAATGGTAAGTCTTGAACCAGTGGTTTCTGGCTTCCGGCACTCCGTAGAGTGGTTTTATAACCTTTAACACTGAACCAGCCTCTAGATTTAGTTGATTAGTAAGCTCAGGAGGTGGATTAATATAGAAGTCGCGATTTAGTAAGGTTGACGACTAGACGTAGGCTTGCGATATGTCCCGCAGGTATAGTCCAGTGGTTCCCATAGTCATAGCGGCAATACAGAGGATAACTCTCTGGCTAATTCGTTAGATAGTTGGTGATTACGTTAATACTATATGTTTCTCACCGTCGTTATAGGCTTGAATGACTAGTCTTGACTTCTTGAGCTCTCTATCCGTCCCCTTGTTCTTGATCTCGTCGACGAAGCGGGAGTTGAAGATACGTACCTCCTGTGGTACCTGAGATCTAGGAATAACCTCAAATACGCCTTTTTCAAGGAGGCTAGTGACTTTAGTTTGACGGGAATCCTTATATAGGTCGTTGTCCTATAGGAATACTATTATATTAGGGTTCTTACGGGGTCTACCTCTGCTACGCTTTGGTAGAATAGGTGGTATAGTAGGAGGAATCACGCCTGCGTCACTTTCGCCGTCACCTTCGCTATAGTATTTAGGATCGTCCTTAGGACCCTTAGAACTAACCTCAATATCTCCTATATAGAACAGCTTTACGGAGGTTGAGCGGAAGGTGGTATTACCGCGTGGTAAAGCTAGTACGCACGACTCCCCTTCTATTGCCACCAGCTTGTATAGTCCCTACCAACTACCTAGTTGACCTGTATTCCCCTCACGCTATACTAAGACGTTCGAATTTAGTACAAGTTCGTGGATATCGTTCGTGGAGGGGCTATTGCATATGTTTAGGGCGTCTTCGACTTAACGCTTTACTCGTAGCTTCTGAATCTCCGCTATCGCCTTCTTTAGGGCTATCGCACGTTGGGAAATAGTAGGTGCGGGAGTATCGTATTTGCTTAATCGAGGTAGTGTGCTATAGACCAGGAGCGTAGGAACGATCCTACTGATTCCCGCAGTATCGTTGAGAGCCTTAAAGGCTATCTATAGAGCCATCTCCTTACTAATTCCCTTGATTTCGGCTACGATGATTAAGTAGGCTCGTCGAACTAGCCCATAGTAGCGTTCGATGATTCCTATAGAGTTATGAGCTTCTATAGGGACGATTTTCACCTTTGTTCCCATCGTATTTGCAAGCTGAGTGAACTCCTTACTAGTGAACTGCTTTCCGGCGTCTGCTATGATCTGATCGGGAGGGCCTAAATAGGTGTCGATCCAGTACATCTTCAGGGCATCCCAGGTGTGTACGGCACTAATATTCTGGAGCCAATAGCCCCCGTGATATCTAGTGCCCTCGTTGACGATATGGAGAATAGGCTTCCCGAGGATGTAGAATATGTCGACGATAATCGAGAGGTTGAAGCTAACGTCGTCTCTTAGGTTGAACTTAAATCGACCAGGTGATTTGCCGTTCTTCTAGTATTACTCATAGTATTTCGTAAGGTATTCCAGGGCTTCCGTATCGACTTCGTAGCTAGCTCGTTCTAGTAAGTTTCGGAGCTTACTAACTGATAGATAGCCGAATCGGCGATAGAGACGTCGTAATTTAGTCTCTGTGAGGAAGCATAGATTATAGGTAAAGGATTCGGAAATGAGGCTTTGTAACGCATCGTTCCAAAGCAGAAAAGAGTGACCGAAACGTCGTATAATAGGTACGTGATGTCTAGTGGAAGTGATGATATAATTAGTGAGATTATTGAAGTAGACTCATAGCTTGTCTATATCGTCTAAGCTAAGTAGGAATGGAGTCTTTGAGAGCATAATATGGAATTATACTTACCTAATTGGTGTTTCTATAACTGTAGAACTAATAGAAGTAGAAGAGCCTATACTAAAGTAGACTATAACTTGACCTTTGGTGCTCTCGTTAAGCGCGACGCTATTGTCAGTTCGCTATAGAGCTTGGAATTAATCGAGACTAGTAGTTGAGTATTTGGAGGCTCCGGTATTGATTACGATTCCGTAAAAGCGTTGACTACCGTATCTAGACGTACCTCCTACCGTAAAGGTCTAGGTGTCCTCTGTAAGTGGTTCTTCAGGTTCTACGGTATGGTTCTCACCTGTTAATTGGTGCGTAAAGGAAAGAGAGGTAAGTTTATCTATAAGGTTATTAGCTATAGTTGTTAGTACTTTAGGAGCTCGTATGTTAAGAGCTTAATAGTTAGGTGGTTATATGTCCGAAGAGGCTAGGAGACTCTCGATAGAAGTGAAGAAGGAATCTGAGTATTAGTATTAATCCTCTGCTTCTACTTCGTCTATATCGTTGATCGTATCCGCTAGGAGAGCCTTAAAATCGTTATCTAGATCGTCGTCGCCGTTCTAATATATCTCTAGTTCGCCTTCTATGCGAGCTACGTATTGTAAGTAGGAATGACTGAAGTCTCGACTGAAGTTTCGGGAGTTCGGGGCCTTGAACTAATAGAGGTTTCTGGCTCTAAATCGAGCCTTTTCCTCTTGTTGTTCCTCTGGCGAATGCTTCTAGGAGCGGTAGTCTGGTTTCTTGTATATAAAGTATGACTTCGGGGCGTTTGAATCGCTATTACTGTAGCGGGGCTTGTAGGAATTCGAGTAGCTATTACGGTAGTCGTTGCGATTTCCGCTTCCGCGACTACGACCGTAGTCGTTTCGACGGTTTCCGAACTGACGGTTATTCGAATAGAATCGTTGATTAGTAAAGAAGGTGGATTCGCCATTGATCTGTTATTACTCCTTCTCGTATGTGGTGATGGAGGACTATAGCTTATGGATAAGCTAGCCGAGATCCGTAGGAGGGTCTGAAACTACGTATCGGCATACCGGAGAGCCTTGATAAGCGGTGATGATCTTGTTGTATAGGAATTTAGTGCTTCGTAGGGTAGTCATAAGTCCGAACTATAGCTAACGTAGCTCGTTGATTAGAATCTGAACAACCTCAAATATCGACTTTTCAGGGTGCTTAGCCGTCGTAGAATTCAAGTTAGTGGTGTTCTATTTATCTAGGTTTCGTCGTTGATATTCGGGACCTTCGAAGAAGTTACGAATATTCGTATAAGCTACTTTGTAGGTTCGTTGAGATAGGCTATTGTTATAAAAGAAGTCTTGTGCTAAGCCCTTTAGTATAGTAGGGAAAGCTCTCATAAGTGCATCTTGCGGGAGGTCTATACGTTGACAGATATCGAGGAAGATAGTGAGTTTGTGGTCAAAACTACTATTAGTTCTATTATACTTCTAGTCTTTAGTGTAGATTCTGGCTACTTCTCCAATGAGCTTTGCGGCCGGGATTACCTGAGGAGCTCCCGGGTTAAATAGTAATAGTGGTAGTAGCGGTGGAGGAGGTTGGTCGACGTTCTGTACGCCTTGTTCCGGTGGTGGTAGAGGTTAAGGTTGAGGTTGAGGTGGTAGAGGTGGTGGTTGAGGGGTATATGCGACGATCGGTTTAATACGTCGATTTCTTATAATACCGTTCTCAAGGGATATGTATAACGAGGTTATTGGGCCTGCTTCAAGGTCTTGATGATAGGAGATGATATCGTCCGTAGTCTATATGTGTTGTTCTTCCTCCTGAATCACGTTGACTAGAGACTGTGTAATAGTAAAGTGACCTTGGTTTTGTTAGATATAAACGCTACTATATTATAGAATAGCTCGTAGTTGACGTAGATTGCGTCGATCTAGTAATCCGAATGTGTCGACGTTGAAGTTGACGAAGTCTCCCTTATATAGCTCCTAGAGGTCTTCATTAGTTGACTTTTCTACCTTGTACTGGAATAATCTAGTGTTGAGGTAGTCTAGAACATCCTTCTTATTAGAGTTTTCCAAGTTAATACCGTCCTTCTACTTCTCTATCTACTCGTATCTATCCTATTAGTTCGCTATCCCGAACCTCTAGGGCTAAGCCCTTCTTAGTATATATGTGTGGTTCGTAGTAAGAGGGGTTCGGAGGTAATTCGTGAAGAGGTGTTGGGTTTGTTGGTTGTAGAGTTGTCGAGGTTCGTAAATATTTCGTCCGCGACAGGAAATTTAGGGTGTGAAATATCGAGGTTTCCGGAGGGGTTCTGAAGCTTAAAGGGGCTTAACTTGATAGTAATGTCGAAGTAGGAGCTGAAAAACCTGTAGGGCTTTAGGGGCGTATGTTCCCGGAGGAGGGGCTATAGTGGTGTGTAAGTGGAAAGTTGGTTGCTAAGAAGGTGGTCTTGGTGCCGAATGAAGTTGGTTTTGAAGGATAGTAGGGTCGAATAGACTGAATGGATGGTCAAATGGCTGACCGCTTGTTGATTAGCAAGAGCTAGCTGTCTTCTCCCTTAGGCCACCGGATGCTTTAAATCGTGGAGTTGATAGGTAGTTCCCCCTTGACGTAGACTAGATCGGTTTTGCTAAGGGCCACCGGATGCCTTATTTAGCGTAACCTTCTATTCTCTGATCTATATGTATAAATAGATAAATCCTGAGATTCTTCTGATCTGAATACAGTCTGATTAGTGTCGGTTCACTAGTAACGTGTAGCACCGTCACGTAGTCGTGGAATGCTAATTGCGTAGGTTAGTGAAGTGGTTGTTCTGTAAGTAGGGATCGTAGTATTGAGGTTCTGATATACGATCCCTAAATACGCTAAGCCTAATTGGTGCTAGCATGTCCCGTTTCCCGCATGTCCCATGTCCCATGTCCCATGTCCTACATGCAGGAAGCGAGGTCATGTGATATAAATCACATGACCTCCGGGAAACCATACCAACAATAATTTATTTATATTATCTAGATGATATTATATAATATTATTCCCGAAATCGCTAAACTATATATTAATAATATAGGTATAAAAGGTCCTAAGACTTATTATAACTACGAAGAAGTAGTTCCCGGAATTCGATATTATATATTAGAATATATATAAAACCTAGATATAACTCTAGAGTAAATAGAGCGAGCCGGGGCTATTATTAGACTAAAATCTTAGTTTTATATACTTAGATTAAAGCTTATTAGCTATATAACTAATACGAATAGAAGATGCTTACTAATAGCTAGAGTTATTAAGATACTAGAATAGGAACCCCTAGATAATATAAAAGAAGTAAGGGAATTTCTCGGAGTTTGTGTTTTTTATCGTATTTAGATTAAGTATTATAGTTTACTCGTAGAACCTCTTTATTAATTATTAAAGAAAGATATTCCTTTTAAATTTAGTCTAGAATAAGAAGCTTCGATAATAGTACTATAGAAAGCGCTAACTAAAGTACCTGGCCTTATCTTAATAGATTATTCAGAAGATAGTAGAAAGATTATCTTAATTATAGATACTAGTCTAATAAGATAAGGTATAGTATTATAATAATTAGATACTATAAAAAGAAGATACCTTACTTAATTCGAAAGTAGTTTCTAGAATATAATTAAGAGAAACTATAATACTACTAAGCGAGAATATCGAGGAGCTTTAAAGGCCTTTAAGAAGATATAATTATACTTAATTAGTATTTATTTTATTCTCGAGATAAATATAGTAGTATATATAGTCTAGTTAAATAAAGTAGTAATAGATTTACTAGGATCGCTACTAATATAGTAGATTATATAGATATGACTATTTAACTTCGAAGTTAAGTTTATTCTTAGAAAGAAGAATATAGTAACTAATAGTTTATTATAAAGAAGATGAACTTTATCTAATAATATAGATAAAGCTTATAAGGTTAATATTAATAACTAGATTACTACTAAACTAAATATAGTATTAGTTATATTAGTAAAGAAACCTTTAAAAATAAAGAAACTCTTTATAAGCTTAGCTTAAGAAAACATACCTCTAGAAAAAGGGTATTCGCTAGTCTCTTAATATATAATATACTTCTTTTAAAGCTTTAAAAGACTTATTAATATAGAATAGAAAGAGTTCTTTAACTTTAAAGGTAAGGCTTTACTATACTTAGTAGTTAATAAGGAGTTATACTAATAAGGAGAGAGAGGTATACTAATATACCTTATTATTAATAATCCTATAAAAAGGAGAGAAGTTATTTACTAATATTATAAAGAACTTAGGTATAAAGGATATAAAGGTATTTATAGACGAGTAGTAAATACTTTCTTCTAGGAAGGATACTATACTAATTATTAAAGCTATATACTTAGCTATATCTCGTACTAGAAGTGAGAGGCTAATTAAATAGAGGAACTAATATACTTAACTTATATAACGACTTTATAGGAAAAAGTAATACTTGATATAACTTACCTCTCGACTAATAGAGGAAAGAAGTATCTCGTGAATACGAGGGAAGACTTATTAAGATAGTTTAAAGTAAAGGTATTATCTAAGGCTACCTTAGAGGTAATAGTTAACTTCTTTTAAGAGGAAATCATATATTAGTATAGAGTATTTGGACGACTAGTTATAGATAAAGGACTTGAGAATAAAAGTATAACTAAAGTATTTATAGCTAAGTATAGTATTAAATAAGTTCAAATTTTAGTATATAACTCGAAGGTTAATAGAGGTATTAAATATAGTTATTACTTAATTAGAGAAGTACTTACTCGAATAAGTAATAGAGGTAAATACTAGATATTATAGGTATAGTATTCAGGGCTTAGAAAGCTAGGTAGAAGGTCCCTTATAAAGACGATTTAAAGCTAAGGAAGGAAAGACTAGAATACAAGAGGTCGTGGGAGTATATATACACCCCACAATACGCTAGTCCGCATAGGGCTTAGCTTCCTAAATTTCCCTAGGAGCACTCCATCCAGATTCCCTTAGCGAGGCGGCCGCGTCACGTGCAAATGTCAGGTGACTTCAGATACCAGATACCAGATGCCAGATACCAGATGCCGCTAGCCTAGGCAGGTGACTAGGTATGAGAGTGGAATATCGTTATACTAGAGAAGATACCTTCTTATAGTCTTTCTAGTAAAAAGAATATTAATCTATAGACTAATAAGAGTAATACTCTTCTTATTAATTTATAAGTGAGAGGTAATTCTCTCTTATAAAATAGGGTTCCTAGTTTAGTGATTATTAGACTAGATAAAGATTAAGATAAGAGAAGAACTCCTAGAGGTTTAAGCTTAATAACTCTAGTTATAAGATAAGGATATAGAAGAAATAGTACTCTATAAATAACGATTCTAGGAATAAGGAAAAGTAGCTTTTAATACTAAATATTAGCTTCGCTTATAAGAGATTAAAGCGAAGGATATTATACTCGTATATTATTCCTAGTATATTATAGATATAACTTTAAATATTAAGCTTAGCTTTAGATAAATAAGTCTATATTAAGTAAAGATAGTCTTTCTAAAAAGGTTTTATAAGCTAGAGGAAATAGATGAAATAGAACTAAAAGGAACTTATACTAGGAATTATCTTAAGAAGTTCATATATAAGAAAGATACCTTTATTCTAATTAATTACGAATTAGAAAGTAATTTAAATAAAACGAACTCTTTAGATAAAAGCGAATCTTAGGAAGAAGTACTAATTATAAGTAAAAGGACTAAAAGAACTATAACTATACCTCGAAAACTAATAAATAAAGTATTATAGTCTTAACTATTAATAATTCTATTTACTCTAATAACTACTTAAAAGATTTAATATACTTATTACTCGATGAATAATACGAATATATCTTAGGAATGGATCTATATTCCTTATAATAAATTAATTTTCTTTTTATAATTTATATTTTTTGTTATTTATTTTACTTTTTAGTTATTTTTTTATTTTTATTTTTTAATCTTACCTTAATTCTTTAACTCTTATATACTAGGGTAGTATATAGTAAGGAGGGGAAGAGTATAGTATAGAGGGAAGTAAAGTTAAAATTATAATTTTTCGAAAATTCGGGATAGATTTTAATTTCGCTAATAAATCTCTTTATTCGCTTATAAGAGAGCTTTAAGCGCTTATACTTTACCTTTATTCCTTATATTTACTCTTTAAAGGAATCTAATTCCTTTTATTATATATTATACTTCTAGAACTAGGATATACTTATAATAATACCCTTCTAAGGCTCTTTCTAGCTAATTTAATTATCCTTCTTATATACTTTTTTAGAAATTTCGAAAAATACTATATATATAATTTTTGGGTTTTTTGTAATAAAATTGACTTTTTGGGAAATTAATAAGTAAAAAGACTAAAAAGTTCTAGTTTCGGGAAATTTCTTCTTAAGCTTAGCTTAGGAAGAAATTCTACTAGAAGAAAACCTATAATAGATTCCTTAATACCCTTAGATAATTACGACTAATAATTATACCTACTAAATATACTAAATATTCCTAAGCTTAGTTTAGGAAGACTAGATATAGTATTAGAAATACTATCCTAGAGTAGAGTATAAATCTAAAATAGATGTAATAATAATAGCTTATCTCGGGATAGCTCTCTAATACCTTCTTTAGTATTATATACTAAATCTCGAAAATCGGTAACCTTAAGTAAGGGATCTTAAGTAATTATAAAGAGACTTATTAATAAGAAACTTAAGAAATCGACTCCTTTAAAGCTTACTAAGCTTAGCTCATAAATAGAAATCTCGATATTTTGTAATAGTAGAGTAATTAAAAGCTTATAAGAAGTGAAAGATACTATTAAAGTAGCTCTATTAAGTAAATAATTAGCTCTAATTAAGTTAGCTAATAGTAGGGTAAATAGAATAATATCTAAAGTAAGAGATAAGTTAATTAAGTAATATAAATAGTAGAAAGGAAAGTAAGAAGAAACTAGTTAATAGAACCTAGACGAATTTAATATAGAATATAGTACTCTCTTTATTATAGCTAAAGTAATTATTATAGACTATAATAAGTGTTCTTAAGGACTAAACTATATTAAGAAAGTCTAACGAGAAGACTTTCGTAGTTATATGATTTTAGAGAGTTACTTAAGTCCTAAGAATCCCTATTATATACTTTAGGGTAAGAGTTATCTAATATAATTTAGTATAATCGCCGAAAAACTTACTCTAGAATAAGTAGTCTAATTTATTAATAAATAAATTCTTAAATACTATTTCTATTACTATAATCCAAAGACTAAAAACTTAGGAAAACTTAATTTCAATACTAGAATAAGTAAATCCCGTATAGTATTTACTAATATTAAATTAGCTTATATGGAAATAATAAATAAAGATAAGCTAAAGAACTAGCTTAACTTTAATAAGGAAAATATCGAGCTCCCTAGAAAGTTAGATATCGAAGAATTTAGCTTAATTCTAGACGATATTAGATTCCTCGAAATACTAGTAATTTCGGAAGCTGAACCCTCTCTCTTAGAATATTAAGCTATACTTAAGGCCTTATTTATAGAGGATAATATTATACTAAAACTAAAGAAGAAAGTCTCTATAAGCCTAGCTTAAGAAGAAAATAGTATTACCGGAATTAAAACTTAAAATAATACCGAAAAGAAGAATTCTAAGAATATTATTAATCCCTAGGAAACTCCTATTATTGAAATATAGGAGATAATAAATATAGATACTATAGAAATAATTACTAATACTCCTTAAGGTAATACTAGTAATATATCTTAGAATAATAAAGGAGATAAGCTAGAACCTCCTAGAATTAATAACCCTTAAGAAGTCCCCGAAAATGAAGATAAAAATTAAGATAATACTACTAATAAAGTTCAAAGAAATTCATATACTAAGGAACTTATAAAAGCTAAGGCTAGTAAGAGAATTAATTATATTATTTACCCCTTACTTAATAATAATACTCTACTACCTTTATTAAGAGCCTCGACTTTTAACCTTAGATAAATTCTATAAGATAAGGATAACTTAGACTAAGTAATTAAAGATTTCGTTAAAGCTTTTAAAAAGGTAGTTTTATAGGACTATAAAGAGAAAACTAAGAAGTCTTTTATTAATCTCTTTATTAATTAATAGGACTTAAAGGAGTCTAGAGAAGCTCGTAAATTTCTAGAGGTAGAGTTTTATAACTTAAGAGTAGATAAACTCGATATTAAAAAGATTACGAGATTAAGCTATTATTATCTTATTAAGCTTAGCTTAGGAATAAATTTCGCTTAACTTAAACTTTAAAAGCTTAATACTAGAAGCTATAAGTATATTCTCTCTAAACCTTAGAAGAGATGTCTTAAGTATAGATACCTTCTATAGATCCTTATCCCTTTAGAGGAGTAACTTAAGCTTTACTAGATCTTTATCGAATCGACTAAACTAGCTTATTTATTCTATATTTAAAAGTATTTAGAATACCTAGAATTAAAGATATTACCTAAAATAATAGAAAAGAAAATCTTAGTAAATCTTAAGGATATTTATAAGTACTATAGAAATATCTTAGTTTATTATATTAGGGGTAGATTTAAACTTTTTAAGAGAACCCCTTAAAGTATCTTCGTTTAGAAACAAATTAGTCTTAGAGCCTAAAGATATCGTCTTATACTTATTATAGACTATATAGTGAACTATATTACTAGTAATATTTATAGAGCTATATTTTAGTTAAATGCCCTTAACTTAGCTAGAGTAAGAGTTTTCGTTATTAGCTCTTTTAATATGAGTTAGTTATTAGATAATGATATTATAGAAGAAGGATATAAATTACTCTATTACTATATTAATAGAGAATTCTATATATATATACTTACTACTCGAGAGAGAAAAGTATATTAATAAATAGCTTTCAAATTCTGGATATAATCTATATAATTACTTAATAATTAGTTAGAGCGGATCTAGGTCTCTACTTATCTATTTATATAGCTTAAGAAGATAATTAGACTCGTCTAGTAGTATATCTAGACTATACTTACTAGGTTACTTATAATAAAGCACTTGACCCGGATTACTATTATTCGGAAGAAGCCTTAGTCTAAATCGATATTCCTAATATTATAAAATATTTTACTAAATACTCTCTTAAGATTAATAACCGAATCTATAACTATATTTTATTATCTAGCCCTTTTAAATCCGAAGACTTACTAAAGTTCATCCTTAATACTATTAACTAAGAGGGCTTATATATTAAGACTAAATGTAATAGTTGCCTTTTTTATCTTAATTCTAGCTTAGGAATAAAATTAAAAGTAAAACTCGAGGTTATAGTTAGAAAATAGAAGGATTATAATTAAAAGGAAGGATAGATTATTCTCACTAAGTAAAGTATTCTAATCTATTTCTATTATATGTTCCTTAAACTCAATTCCGAAGGTCTATATAAAGACTTCTAAATAATATCTACTAATTATACTACTCTTTTAGAGGACTATATAACTCTAGAAAATAGTATTTCTTAGGACGACTTTTACCTTTAATATATATACCTTAAGAGACCCGAAGTTCCTTATTAGGAGGACCTTAAGAAGATTATATATACTACTAAACCTTTTAGAGTAATATTTACTCTTACTAGACTAACCCTTATTAGTAAAGCCTTACTAGGCTATTTACTATAGACTAACCGAGGTATCTTAGCTAAATGAGATAAAATCTTCGAAATAGAAGAAGAGGAAGTCTAATACTATATTACTAAGGTAAGAGCTAATATTATTAGTTATATAATAAAAGCTTATAAGAGAATTTTTAAAGATAAGGAGTATTATTATAGTAATTATTCCTATATAAGATTCTTAGAGGTAGTATATCGAAATCCAAAAGCTAAACCTCTTACTCTTAACTCTTATTATATTAAGACGAAGGTTCTTAAATATTATAAGGATAGAGACTTCTCTTATTTAGTTATTAATTATCGAGGTAAGGTTGAAGTCAAGACCTTATATACTCCTTTAAAGCCTAAGGTATAAGAAAATTACGAGCTCGCCCCTATAGAGGAACTAGATCTTAACTAAAGTATAGATAATAATTCTAGTAAAGATACCGACGACTCGGAATCTTATACTAATCCAAGTAAACCTTTTCTTTCCTTAGGAACTAATAATGAGCTTAACTTATTAAGCTTAGGACTATAAGGAACTTAGAACTATTAAAGCCCCTTATAAAGTCTTATTAAGCTAGGCTTATTAGGCGGAATAATCCCAAATAATAATACTACTTAAAACAATTCCTAAGGTAACTACTATAACTTTTCAAATTACCCTTTCTTCTAAAGTCTAAGAAATAATACTATCGGCGAATTAGAGGGGGATAAGAACTTCTTTAGAATAAATCTAGACGAACTTAATTAGAAACTATTTAAGGAATAAGTAACTTTTTAACTCAAGAAAGAGGCTACTAACTCCTACGAGAATCGTAATAATACTAAAGATATAGTCGAAATTCTAGGTTAATTCCCCTTACTTATAGACCCCTTAACTATAGAACTCTTACTTCCCTAGTCTCTTATATGCTTTACTAAGGATCCTAAAGCGGAATAATCTTAAGACGAAGACTCTATTCCTAAGTTAAATAGTACTAGATATCTAGCTATTAGTATAAAGGGTCCCTTACTAGTTTTAGAAGAAGAGGATACTAAGAAGAAGAGAGCTTAGAATACTAAGTATAAGTATATAGTCTCTAAAGCTAGAAGCAACTTAAAGCGAATAACTCGTGCCTAGCTTAGAGTTAAAGGTAAATTCGTAAAAGCTTAGGATCTTCCTAAGCCTCATTTATAAATATTTTCTCTCTTAGTTTAATATAATAAATTAGATGATTTCTAGATAATAGGTAAGAGGGGGATATAATATGAATTTCTTTCTTTTCTTTAAGCTACTTATTTTATTTTAGTACTTCTTTTACTTATTTTTATAAGATAAGGTTTTATACTTAAGATTAGTGTTTCCTTTATAAAAATTCCTTTCTAGTAGGAATTAATAAGTCGAGGGTGACTTTTCTAGGGAAGAGACGTATATAATAAGGATCTAATAGATATAGGGTAAGTTAGGTATTTATATGTGATTCCTTAGCTTCTTACTCCTTTTAGTATTTAGCCTTTTACCTTTTTAATAAAGGGGACCTTAAGTAACTTAATATATACTTTACCTATATAATACCTCCTTAATTCGTACGTATACTTATTCGATTTATTATTATATATTATGTCCTTATAATCCCTTCTTTATTATATATTATAAGTAAGAATAATTAAAGTCTTAATTAAAGTTTTAAGAGTTTAGAGCCTTAAACTAATAGAGGTTTCTAGCCCTAAATCGAGCTTTTTCCTCTTATTATTCCTCTAGTAAATATTTATAGGAGTAGTCGTTTA
>JAJTUS010000160.1:0-121634 GCA_021399465.1 Hyaloscypha sp. PMI_1271 | reverse complement strand
AGACTAATTATCCGAGTATATAACTTAGTAATAGTCTCTCTATCCTTCTAATAAAGATCTCGAATCTCCTTAAAGGTATCTTACTAATAGGTCTAAGGAGCCTAGAGTATATCTATTAAATAGGCCTTAAACTTCTCCTAGTTAATCTTATAGGCTAGAGGACTCTACTTTATAGTAGCTTCTTAGGTATTATAAGGGTTATCCCTAAGGGTACTTATAGTAGAATTAACTCTAGAAGAGTATCTATTATAAGTCTAAGGCTAGGTCCTAAAGACTACCTCCTAGGAAGATATAAATATCCTCTATTCTTTAAGGGACCTTCTATAATATAAGTCCGGTATCTAGACCTTAAGAAGTTTCTCTCGGTCTAGTATTATTTTTAAGATATTATATAGTAGCTCCTAATAAATAATATTAAGATTACTCTCGAAACCTATCGTATTAGGAAAAGGGGTGAATTCTAGCCCTATTCTAGGATCCTTCCCTAGTAGGAATTACTATTAAGGATAGAGTAGACTTATAAGTAGAACTTAAATAAGATATAGAGAACCTTAAGGTATCCTAAAGGGTACCCTTATATTATTCTAACTAAAGGATATATTAATTAATCATATCTACTAATTCCTGCTTTCGTTAGAGCGCTTCAACTTTATACTATAGGGTCTATTCTATAGCTTAGGCGATAGTAACCTAGGCCTTAATTAGAGTATTAATTTCATTACTAAGATTATTATCGTTATTAGGACTACCTCTAGAAGGTACCTAAATAGCTCTATTAAAAGTATTAGAAGAGCTTTCGCTATTTCTATTTCCTCCCTAAGGATTAATCTAATTAACTTCTTCCTTAGGAGCGGGATTAATAATAGGCTACTATATACTTTATAGGTTCCGCGACATTATTACATTATTAAACTACCTCCCTTAAGGGTAGAGAGATTAGCTTATAAGGTAGTTATTAGTAAGTAATAAGGTAATAGGTAGAATTAGAGTTATAGTATTAAAAATCACTAGTATTAAATTTAGTATAGAACTAATCTCTATCCCTCCTTAGAGGTCTAGGGTAGGCTCCTATAAATAGGAGCCTAGAATAATATATGTATAATCTAGTAATTAATAAGTATTAGCTAGCCTACTAATTAGTAGTATTCCTGTGATATAATAGGATCGTTAATCCTCCTAATTACTAATTATACTACCTAAGAGCCGAGGTATATTACATAAGCTAATATCACGTGTAACCCGCTATATATCACATATGTCTTCTTATCTAACTCTAAATTATGGGTTATAGAAGATACTAAAGCTACTTAAGAATATTTAAGAAACTTCTTTAGTAACTAGGAGTAAAAGTAGTAGTTAGTTAGATATTATATCTCTAAGATACTAGGAGTTATAAATTATAAAGAAAATAATTATAATTATACTAATTTTTATACTAATCTTCTTATCTCTTACTTATATCTATAAAAGCATATAGAATTCTACTCCTTTTCTAATACTTTAAGTATTCTATTATCTCTAATATCTTAGCTATTATCTAGGTCTTATCTTATAATACTATATAGTAAGTACCTAAAAAGATTTACTCTATTTTAGTACTTATTACTAGAATTAAGAGAATATTAATCGCTATAAGTAAGAGCTTTAAGTAGCGCTTTCTTTATATTTCTTAATACTATTATTAAAGTATAGATAATTTCCTAATATCTAATAGCTTATTCTAATAATAATTCTCTTATTTATCTTAATTTACTACTTATATATATCCCCCTAATATCTAAATAATCTTATTAAAATCGTCGAGTTCTCTCTATATTAGCTACCTAACCTCTTCCCTTAGTATTAAATTACTAGGAGTAAATAACTAATCTCGATATTCCTCCTAAAGCTTTCTAACTTTAATTAAGATAAGCTAAACTTATCTTTTCTCCTAATTAGCCCTAATATACTTCGTATAATAATTCAGATAAAGTATAAGAGTAGTAGTATAAAGAAGTATATTATTAGATTTATAGTAATATATATTAAAGACCTCTTACTCTTTCTAGATTCAACTATAAAAGTCTTTATTATATATATATATTTTCTATTATACTATAGTTAGTATTATTAAATCAAGTAATAAAGATTAGTATAAAGATTAGTATAAAGATTAGTATAAAGATTAGTATAAAGATTAGTATAAAGATTAGTATAAAGATTAGTATAAAGATTAGTATAAAGATTATTACTTACTAGTGATTTATTAAACTATTAGATTAAAATATTTATTATAAAAAGCACTTAATTAATAGTTATAGTATCTCCTTAAGTCTTAAGAGTAGCTCTTTGAAATAGTTTAAGAAAGGTAGTAATTATCTAAAGCCTTTCTTACTTACTTAGAATAAGGTAATCTAGCCCTAGGTCCTCGAGATACTCTTTATAATAAGTATTAAGCTAAGTATACTTCTTAAGAGTAATATTAAGTATTATATACTAGCTATTCTATTACGTCTAATTATTAAGAGGAATTAGTCTTCTAGTAAGAGCTTTAAATCTAGTAATTCGACTAAGAGAGTAATAAATATATATAACAATATTATAAAGCTTACCTAATAACCCTAAAAGTCGAAATTTTATCTATTTCTCTATATTACTTAATAAGGGTAAGTCTTCTAAATCTCCCAAGTCCTCTTCCTTATTAAGGGCTTCTAATTCTTTAACTATAAAGACTTTATAAAATAAAAAGGCTTATATAGAAAAGTTAATAATATATCCCAAATAATGAACTCGCTATTATAAAGTATCTTATTCTAATCCTTCTTCCTTTAGTAAATATAACTTAATAGCTCGATATAGTATACTATTTATAGTAGTATTATTATCTATAATAGCTCTAAGTTACTTAGTAATACTATAGTCTTTAAGTATAAGTTATAAAACCGAAAATTAGTCTTCTTCTAAATAACCTAATATTATATAAAGAGCTAGAAGGACCTTTATATAATTCTCGTCTTATTATTTAATAAAATATATAATAATACCTAAAAGAAGGTATCTTTATAGAGAAGTCTAGATATTAAGAGAAATATAAATACTTGAAATTATAGACTAGAGCTTTCGTTATATAATATCCTTTAAGCTAACCTAGTACTCCCTAAGCTTTTTTCTTATATAAGAGTAAGATATAGTAAGAAAGCTCTAAGATTCTAGATTAAGTACTTAATAAAGGATATAAAATTTGGGCTATTTAACTATTTAAAAAGGTAAACTATAAATAATAATTAAGGAAATTAAAGCTTTATAAATAATTACCTAATTAAGGTATTATTAAAAGATATATATATCGATTTCGGTTAATTAGCTAGATAACTCTACTTTCTTATAAAGCTACTATAGCTAGTTAAGTACTTTCTTCTAAATTAGACTAATTTCTATTACTTCCTTAATAATAATCTTATATTATAACTTGAGATAATTTTATTAATTAGTAGAGACCCTAGTATAGTAGATAAATAATAGGTTCTCTATTTCGTAAGGAATATAATAATAGTATTTATAATCTTCGTCTATATTTAGATACTTATAGTAAGTATAAGCCTAAATAGCTTTCACTTAGTCTCTATATTTTTTGGAATAAGCCTTAGATTAAGTCGATTTAAAAGTAGTAAAGGCTAGATATTAAGTCGAGTCTATAGTAGTAGAGGCTTAATAGATTAATAAGGTAGTTTCGGAAGCTATATTTAAATAATAGAAGACGAAGTACTATTATATATAAAGAAGATAATAAAAGAAAGTATAAATTTTTTAATTCTTTTTAGAAGAAATAGTAGTGTGAATCTCATTATCACGTGTTTAATACTAGCTAGTCTACCTTATAATAATATACTATTAAATAAAAAGTTAAAAAGTATAAAAGTATATTTATAATAGTTTACTTTTATACTAATCTTTATACTAATTAGTTTATAATTGAACTAGAAAGCTAGATATTCCTATATTATTACGTAATAGGGGCCTACTTTTATTAATTAGATTATTAATAAAAGTAGGTCCTAGCTATTAAGCGAGCCCTATTATATTAATAGTATTAGTAATAATTATATTATCTATATTATATAATAAACTATTAAATAGAAATATAATAGTATAGTAATAATAGTCTATATTTATACTAATCTTTATACTAATTAGTTTATAATTGAACTAGAAAGCGAGATATTCATATAATAGGGCTCGCTTAATAGCTAGGACTTACTTTTATCGATAATAATTATCGATATTAATCGCTTATTAATTAATAAGCTAATAACGATTAATAAGTAGAACTTATCGTAGGTGCCTTTAACCGAGCAATTTCGCGAAATCGTGTGTAATTACCTAACTACTACTAATAAGTGCCCCGAGACCTTAAAACCTATATATCTTAACGACTACCTACCTAATTTAGATAATTCTAGTACTATAGCGACGGGCGTGCTATACTAGTTCCTCTAGTACTAGAATTATATAAATTAGACTTCTCGTTATTAAGATATCGTAGTCCTTACTTAGAGGGGGGGAGTTAAGGGGGTCTAGCTAAATAGTAAGTAATAACGAGTATACCCCGAGATAATTCCAAGGTAAATCAAGCTTTAATTAGGGTATATTAAGGTATATTAAGCTATATAGAGGCTTCTAGAGGCCTAGAGAGGCCTATATAGGGGCTTATAGCCCCCCTATAGGCAGCTCCTAACCTAGTATCCCCCCCTTCTCCCCTAGCGCCTATAGCGGCCCCTCTATACCTACCCACGCCTTATACGGCCTCTAGCCCCCCCCTGTGGCTATTTAGGGCTCTCCTACTAGTACTAGTGCCGCTGCTTAAGCTCGTCGACTAGCTTATTCAGGCTCCGGCTAGCGTGCTAGAGCTCTAGCTCGGCTATAGCTTCGTCCGCTGTCTTCCCCCGGGCTATACGCGTATATATAGTATCCTAGAGCACCTTATAGTAGTAGAACTAGACCCTAATAACGTTTCCTAGCCACTAGTAGCTCCCCTACTACTCCTCGAGCTCCCGGACAGCTAGTAAGCCCTTAATACCCTCCTCCTACTCCCACTAGGCCTCCCTAACCATAAAGACGCATACTAGCTCTAGTACTATAGGTAGGGTAAGTACAGGAGGGATAGCCGCTAGTAGGGCTAGCTCTACTACTCCCGCTAGTACTACTACTAATGTAGTAGCCGCTGTGGTAGCTAATATAGTAGCCGGTAGGGCCGTCGCCGCACTGGCCGCTGCTACTACTAGCGTACTAAAGTAGCTTATAGTCGTAGTCGTAATAGGCACCTTGCCCTATAGGAGGGCGTCAAGGCTGCCCTGAAGGCTCTGGAACTGGCTCTATATCTAGCTCTCTAGCCGGTTAGCTAGCCGCTAGCTGCTCTATAGGAGGGCCTCCCGTGTACTCTATAGGACACCTGCGAGCTCTGGCAGGGCCCGCTAGAGCAGTAGGCTAGCCGGCTCGCTAGTGTCCTCTACGTCGGCCCGCACGCGTAGCGTATACTCGTCCTAGGCCGGCCCGTAGAAGGGGGGGTAGTTGTAGAAGGGCAGGCCCGGGTACCGGGCCTGGAGCAGGGCTAGGTCCTAGAGCAGGACGATACGTAGGTGCCGGACTAGCTTGAGAAAGCCGTCGGCAGCGAGGTCGTCCTTGTCCAGGCCGCCCTGTACCTAGGTACGGCGCTACGCGCGCCTCAAACCGTAGCTCCTACTCCTCTACCTAGGGCCAGAGCTACTTCTGGAGGTCGTACGGGGGCTAATAGGCCACGCGGGCCAGGAAATAGTCCCCAGCGGTCCGCGAGAAGCTAGCAACGATACGTATGAACTGGCGCGGTAGGTGCGTTAGGTAGGCCTGGTAGAGGATACTCTAGTTCCAGCGGCCGGCCTACGAGATCTGGCCGAGCGACGTGCCCCGGATCTCGGCCTCCTTAGCGCCCTACGCCCGTGGCAGGTACGTCTTCGTCGCTGAGACGATCCCGGCCACGCTAAAGACACGCCAGGTCTCCTGGAGCTACGTCGGGTACGAGAGCTCCTACTCACGGTCCTAGCTAACGAGGACCTTAATCCGGTACTAGTCGCTACGGCGGCGGAACGTCGGCGGCGCCTCGCCCGTAATATACTAGCGCTAGAAGAAGAGCTAGGCGAGGGCCCCTTACGTATATAGGAGGGAGTCCTTGTGCCGTAAGGCGCCTATGAACTCCTTACGGGCCGTCTTATTCATCTTACCGTCCTAGAGTAGGCTTACGAGGTAGCCATACGTCGTTAGGCCCTCTGTAGCCGGGTAGTCGAGTAGGGACAAGTCCGTAAGCTCTATCTTCCGCCGGTTCTCCCCACGTAAGAGGTAGTAGTAGCCGAAGAGTAGGTCGGTACGCGTCCGGAGGCTCTGCGGCGTATAGGCGGCCCCGCTTAGGAGGATGTCCTGGATCCGTAGCCACTCGTCTATAGAGTAGCTAGCCTGGATACCGTCGCCGCCGCGGTCCTTATACGCCTCGCGGTCCAGCTTACCCCGCTACCGGCTACGCTACTCAAGGAAGCCGCGGACGGCGATACCGCGAGGGTTCTCAACATTGCCGTTACCGTGGGCGACCTGTACCCGCCAGAGCTCGAGGATAGCCGCGACGTAGGCATCGACCGTGCCCTTGGTAAACAAGGCCCCTTCTACGGGTACGGCGGGCGCCCCTGCCCCCTGAGCCGCGAGCTCGAGGGCCGGCGGGGGCACGTAGCCCTCACGGTCATCCGCGAGCAGCGCGACGGCGTCCGTCAGGGGCACCTCTAAGGCCTTGGCGAGCGTCTCGACCTCTGTGAGGGCGGCGGCGTCGGCCTGCTCTCGCTGTAGCTACCGGTCGACGGCTCTCGCGCGGACCCGCGGCTAGCGTCTCGAGGGGGGCTTAATACGCCGTAACAGGACGTCCTCCTTGAGCCACGCCGCTAGCTTATCGGGCGTAACGAGCTCACCGTCTGGCTAGGTGTAGGCAGAGCCGTCCTGCGCTAGGCGCGGCGTCGCGCACCACGTCTATACGGTCCCCGTTAGCGAGCGAGTCTTATATAAGGGGGGGGATAAGGGGCGCGCGCCTTCCACTCCCGCTACTTGGACAGGTAGCTCCGCGCCGTGTTCGCCGGCTACTCGTCCTTCTTCGCCTACAGGCCGGCGTAGCGGGCCTCGCGGGCGCGCTCGTCGGTAGCTATATAGAGGTCGTCGCTCATCTCTACTAACTATTGAGGTTAGGGAGGAGAGAGGGGGGGGGCGCGCGCGCACCGCGATAAACCGCGTCGCCCTTATCCGAGCCGCTTATCGGCGGGCGCGTACGCGATTTCAGCGCGCGGCCGGCGCTGGGGATAAGCGGCTAAGCGAGGCTAACCGATGCCCCGCACTAAAACACGTCCCGTACCAAAACACGCTCTAGTAATATTTTGAAATCTTAATAATTAAATAACCACAAATCCTTTTAACTTTATTTTTAAAATATAGAGTCTATATATATAGTTAAGTAAATTACTAAAATAATAATAATAATAATCTTCTTATAACTAAAAAGTTATTATTACTATATTAATCTTTTATATAATTTTAAGTTTTTAATATAGTTTTATAATAAATATATAAAATATTATATAATTATATAAATTATACTTCACTTAATAGTATTAGTTATAATATATAAAGAGTTTTTAATAAAAAGTATTATTTACTATTAAAATCTAAGTTAAAATGATTTTTTTTATAAAAAATAATTAACTTTTTATTATATATAAAATATAGATAAATAGACTATTTATAAAGAAACTTATTAACTATTTTATAAATATTATATATATATAAGTAACTTATAACTATATTTTTATAAAAAAGCCTTTATATATAAATCTTTAAGTTTTCAAAATCCTTATTATTTACTATAATATAAAATTTAATAGAATTTGTAATTATTTATAATTATATATAATAACTTTATAGTTTTAGGCTCATATTATATATAAAGTCTAATTATTAATAATTTTTTAAATAATACTTATATTACAGCTTTACTTAATAATTATATTTTTTAATATATAAATTCTTTTAAGTATTATTAATTATATAAGGATTTATAAGATTAAGATTAATATTTTAATATAAATAAGACTATTTTCTATAACTAAGTTTAGAAAAACTAATAACTTTATATATTTATTAATATATCTATTAATATATAAATTATAAATTTAATATAAAAAGTTATTAATATTTAAATAATATATATTTGTTAATATATATTTATTAATATATATTTATTAATATATATTTGTTAATATATATTTGTGTAATAGGCTAGCTATAATGTCATTAATTAAATAACTAACTACTCTATATATAAAGAGGATAACTTAAAGAGAGGAAGAGAAGAGGCGTTAGCCTTATATAGACGATATTAGGTCCCTCTACTAGTCTAGTTAGTATAGCAACTAGTCACGTGTAGCGATAGCTATAGGCCAAGCTCTAATTCTAGGGGTAAACCCTTATAATACCCCCCCTTCCGGGAAATCACGTTCTCGGTCCTTTAAACCAGGGAAGGGGTACTTCTATAATATAGGTTATATCCTTTATAAGCTATTAGTACTTGTCTCTTTCTACCTAGGGAGATATACCCGGCTACTTTCCATGCTTCCTAGTTATCTAAGGCTTATGTCTCTTCTAGGGCTAATTAGGGCTCCTAAGTTAGTCTATTATATAATACCCACTTTACTAGGTAGCGTAGGTTATTTCCACGTCCCGGGGCTTTCTTTTCATTAAGGATTACTTCAATTTCATACTCTTCCTAGTCGCCGACGAGTATTAGGCTATTCTAAGTATTATCCTACTTTTAGGACATGAATGGATCCATGGCAGCAAGTTTAAGTCGTCTACTATAGAAGACGTTATAGATTCCTAGTAGCGTGTCTAGGCGGAAACTATATAATCCGACCGCCTCAATAATCGTATACTTTTAGTACTTAGTATTAAGCTTCTTTATTAGTCGGTCGGTTTTAATGTTCTCTAGGCTAAGCTAGACCTTATCTCTAACCTTATATTACGGTACTTGCTCTCTCCGGAGATTAGCTATAGCCTCTTAATCTTATTAAGCTACAGCTATAGCCATCTAAGCCCATTCCAATACTTGTTTTAGCTTTCGGATTATGTTATTAGCTTTCTAAATAGGGGAGAGCCTCTTATAGTATACGTCTTCCCCAAGTTCGGCTTTCAAGTCTAGGACATCCACATAGTAGCTATAGGTTAAAAAGAATAGGCTAACTCATATAGAGGCTACCTCTCTATTATTAATAGCTAGCTCTACTAATAGTAGTATTATTACCTAGTTATCTTAAGCATAGTCCACGAAGTTCCAAAGGTATATTTCAACTATCTAATTTATCCGTTCCATTAATCCATTAGTTTCGGGGCTAAATACTATAGAGAGTCTCTACTAGATCCCGAGTAGTTAATATATTCGTTTCTATAGGGCGCTCATAAACTATACTCCTTAATCTAACATAATTACCTTTAGGAACCCGTGTTATTAGTAATAGGTAGTAGTGAACCACTTCGCTATTATTCCTACCTTAATATTTAGTAGGGCTTCTAGTATTACCCCCTTTCCTAGTTAGTCTATTAAGACTATAAGGTTCGTGTATCTATTGCTTTTTGGTAGGTCTACGACAAAGTCTATTAATAATTCTTACTATATTTGGTCGGGGATAGGAAGGGGCTTTAGGAACCCTTGCCTCCTATTTCTCTATACTATATTCCTATAGCACCCGTTATAATTCCGTAAAAACCTCCGGACGTCGCTTAATAAGCTAGGCTAAAAGAACTACCTAGATATAAGGACATTAATTTATTCCCTACTAGGGTAGCTAGTCTAGGTTAAGTTATGGATAGTCTAGATTATGGACGTATATAATAGTTCGTTATTAGGTACCTATAACCGGTCTCAAAACTATAGACCTCCTAATAATGACACTAAGTATTCCCCTATTAATACGAGGAGCTTGAGTTTTAAAGGAAATATCCGGGCTCCTTATTAGATAACTTATAGGGCGGCTTAGTAGACTTCGTCTTAGCTCTTCACGTATATCTATAACATATCTAGTACTATAGAGTTATTAGTAGAGGGTATTATTCTTAGAGTAACCGTTTCGTCTTAGTTTTAAACATTCCTACCTTTGGTAGGCTTTAGGTCTTCTTAAGCTAGGCTTAAGAAGGATTTTAGCAGTTATACGCTACTTATCGAGCGGGGTTTTATCTATCCTCAGGTCCTTATAGGGGCTACTTTAATTACTCCTTTTAGTAGGTCTTTAATTACTTCGGGTCTTAGGAGTTATAATATCCGCGCTTATATACGCTTGTTATCTGCTCCTACTAGCGTATCTTACTCTCTTCTTAATAGGGCATTAGTATATTTATTCGTCTTCCCTGGGATATAGGAGATCTTGAAGTTATAGTATGAGAGAATTAGTGACTATCTTATTTAGTGTTCTATAAGTTGCTTCGCTATTATAAAGTATTCCAAATTCTTATAGTCTATCCTGACTTTAAATTCCTTCATACTCCTAAGTTCTATGTCCTATTCTTATAGATAATATATAATTACGAGTATCTCTTTATTATAGATCTCGTAGTTATATTTAGCGGGTGAGTTTTTCTTTAAAAAGAATATATATAGCTTCATAATTCCCGTGTCATTGACTTATATTAGAGTGCCTCTAATACTCTACCCTAAGGAGTTAGTCTCAATAATAGTTTCTTTCTTATAGTCGAATAGGAGGAGGATTATTACCGAGGTAAATATTGCTTTAAGCTTTTCAAATAACTCATTGGCCTCTTTAGTCCAAGTGAACTTAACGTGGTCCTTATATATTATATCTAGTATTAGTAGGATAATCCTTGAGAACCCGTTAATAAATCATTAGTAGAAGTTTGCAAAACCAAGGAAGCTTTAAATAGCCTTTACTAACTTTAGGGCTTCCTACTCGAGTATAGCCTTTACCTTAGCTAGGTCTATATAGACTCCTTTTCCTGCTTCAATAATAAACCCCAGGTACTTTATCTCCTGGACCTTGAACTCGTATTTTGAGATATTGAGCTAGAGTCCTACTTTACGTATATATAGTAGTACCTTCTATATATACTCACGATATTCCTTCCTAGAACCCGATGAGTAAATGAGAATATTATTTATATAGGCTAAGTAGAACTTATTAAGGTAGTCCCTTAATACCTAATTAATGTATTTCTGGAATATACTTAGTATATTAGTAAGGCTAAATAGTATAACTATTTATTTAAAGAGGCTATAGCGGGTTCGGAATATAGTTATCTACTCGTCTCCCTAATTAATACGGATTTTGTGAAATACTACTATTACGTTAAGCTTCGTGAACTATTTTACTTTCCCAATATTCCTTAAAGTTTCATAAATTAAGGGGAGAGGGTATTAGTCTTTCTTAGTAAGTCTATTGAGATTCCGGTAATTGACATAAAAACGTAGCCTACCGCTCGGTTTCTTTACGAAGAGTACTAGTACTACTACTAGTGAGTTACTTATATGGATGAAGCCTTTATCTAGTAACTCTATTAGGGTTTTCTATAGTACTAGGAGCTCTTCCCTTAATATATTATAGAGGGGGCCCTATAGTACTTCTAGTGTTTTTCTATCCTTCTTCTCTAGCTTAATCTTATAGTTAACCCTATTACCTCTTAGGGGGGGAAGCTTATTAGCTTTAGAAGGGTCGAAAAGGTCCATGAATTCATGGTACTATTTTAGGAGTATAGCTTTTAGGTCTCGTTTTAACTTAACTACTAATACTTTATTAATATTAGCTATACTAGCTAAGAAGACTTAGATACTAGTGTCTTTCTTAGACTTCTTTGCCTATACCTAGAAGGATATAGCTAAGACCTATATATACTCTATTATCTTTTTTATTATAGGTTATACTATATTCTAAACTACTACTCTAGTAGAGTTAATAGTTATTTTCCTTCTAGGGGCATTAATATAAGCGTCTTACCCTATATACTATAGTATCCCTAAGATTAGGTTATACCCTACTAAGTATAGAATAATATAAAAGAAAACATGGTCTTTATAGTAACCTTCGATATCTATTAAGATATATACTACTTCATCTATCTACCCTATAGACCTATTAAATCCTTGGATCTCTCTTAGAGATATCTTTAAGCGCTAGAGGTTATTTCTCGTTATAAACTTAGAGTTATATATTCTATAGGATAAGTACCCTATATTAATTAAAGCTTTTATAAAGGATTAATTATTAATTAAAGCTAATATAAGAAAAGGTATTCCTTCTATTTTATATCTGAAATTTCTCTAAGCCTTACCTATAGAGGCTTTCCCTACTTAGCGCTTCTTCCCGTATCTTTAGGAAGAAGCTACTCATTTCCCGAGCTCGTGTCTATATTATGTTCCTCCTCTATAGGGGTTATTATAGTAGTGGTATAGATTATTAGTAGTTTCCCTTCTAGGCGTTTTAGTAAGAGTAAGTAGTATTATCTACTTCCGTAGTCTTTACTCTTATACCTTATATATAACTTAGTATTTTATTAATAGATGAACTCTTCCTTAGTTAACTATACTACTCTTATTCTAGCACCTTTCGTAGCTACTATTCTCGTTATTATAGGTTCCTATTCCATTTATTCTACTTATATAGGTTCTTGGTTTATATAAGTCCCGATTACCTTAGTCTAGTTCTTTCTCCTCCGAGCATATTTATCTTATTTATTAATCTAGTCACTGGTTCTATATAGTTAAGTATAGTAACCTATATAGGTTAGGTGTAATTCTACTCCAACTATACTATCTATGAGTTTCTCTAATATAGTAGCCTTAAGAAATACCTTCTTAACATTATTAGTCCATAACTATCCTTTAGCTTCGAGGATTAGTATATTGAAAGTATTTTGGAAGTCGGCGAATGGTGTTAACCTTTACTTAATATGGTTTAGCTTATTAATCGCCTTCTATTTCGCTTATAGGTCTAGGAATACGAGGTTCATCTATTTATATAGTCCTTATAGCGTAAACTAGCTAGTGCCTCTTATAATCTCTACCTAAGGGAAGATTCTAGACTTGGCCTCTCCTACTAACCTGCTATATATATACCAGACTTATGTCTTCTCGTCTCTAATAGTGTTCCCGTTAATTTCCAACTTTACTATTATCTTAATAGAGAACTCTCTATATTTTGCCTTATCCTTTCTATTATACTTGGCGATGTCCCCGAGGCGTTATTTCGGTCATTTGGCTTCGGATAGTTCATTCTATTCAGGGGCAGGGCTTTGGTATCAGGTAGCTAGTATATATATACCTATAGTACTAGTTAAGGCGAAGGGGGCTTCTTAAGCTAGGCTCAGGAACTAGGGCTATTAGTTTAGGGAGTTCTGGCTCCATATCTCGAGAGTCACGAGTCTTTCGAGTAATATATATTAGTTTTCTGCTAGTTAGGCTAAGAGATTATTCTAGGCTTCTATAAAGCTAACTAACCACGGCGGGATATCTATTAGTATCTATAGCTAGTTCTCGGGCCCTACCTAAGAGGATTACTATTATTATTCCTCTATTATTTTAGTTCGACGGAATAGCGTCGGTAATATTCTCTAGTCTCGTGAGAGATAGGAGAAGAAGTTATCCTAATGTGACGGGCTAGCTATAATGTCATTAATTAAATAACTAACTGCTCTATATATAAAGAGGATAACTTGAAGAGAGGAAGAGAAGAGGCGTCAGCCTTATATAGATAATATTAGGTCCCTCTGCTAGTCTAGTTAGCATAGTAACTAGTCACGTGTAGCGATGGCTGCAGGCCGAGCTCTAATTCTAGGGGTAAACCCTCACAATTTATTAATATATATTTGTTAATATATATTTGTTAATATATATTTGTTAATATATATTTATTAATATATATTTGTTAATATATTTATTAATATAAAGCTCTTAAATTAAGTATTTTTATATATCTAATATAAATCTATATATAATATAGTATATATAAAGTAATATATATCTTTTATATACTATAAATACTTATTAATTTTAAGTTAAAGTTAAGAAATTTTCAAATTTTCAAAATTTTTAATCTTTAAATTATAATTATCTTTTAAAAGTTAGAATTATATAAGATAATAATATATCTTTTTCAACTATGATAGTATTAGAGCAATTTTCTAATTTTTTTATTTCATAATACTATATAATATAAAAGTTATATTAATATTTATAAAATTTTAAGAGAATTATTAAAAGCTTATTATATAATAAAATAATAAGTATTCTTACTAAATATTATCAAGATTAAGTTTAATATATAAAAGAGATCTTATATATAAAAATTTAGGTTATTATATAAAGTAAGTATCTTTTATTTAAAGTTAAAAGTAAGAGCTAAGAAAGTTCAAAAAATTAATCTTTAACTTATAATTATACTTTAATAGATAAAATTATATAAAAAATTAATATATTTCTCAAAACTATTATAATATAGTAGTAATTTTATAGTAATTTTAACTTATTATAATATATGATATAAAACTTATATTAATATTTAATAAAATTTAATTAAAATATTAAAGGTTTATTATAGTAATAAATATTAAGTATTTCTACTATATATTACTAAAAGTGAGTTCTATATATCAAGGGGATCTTATATATAAAAAATTAGACTTTTATATAAGGTGGTTGTGTTTTAATAAATTAAAATATTTTTATTACACGCGTGTTTTGGTGCGGGACGTGTTTTGGTGCGGGACGTGTTTTGGTGCGGGACTTCGGTTAGCGCATGTCAGGACATGTCGCGCACCTGCGATAAGCGATAATCCCGATCGATAAATTTATCGGAGCCCACACTGTTCACGCTGGCCAAAATCTGGATATTAGCGTAACTCGACTGGGTTTCTGGCTCCTGGCATTCCTTTACTACTGAAATGGATGACCGCACAGGTGTTTCTGTAGCGGTTATCTAGTCGGTAAAACCGTTGAAGTTGAGATTTTTGGGTTAAATTAGCAAAGGGAGGCAGAGGTTACCAAACTGGTATCTCGACTTTCGATGCGAGAAGGCCTCATAGATTCACTTTCAACGCAGAAAATTCCACGCTTTATCTTAGCACTCATTCTCTCAATCCCATAAATTCACTGTTACCATCCGCGGTGGAACTTGAGCAAGAGTTTCACAGGGAAAACATCATCCCAAACCATCTGGCCGGGGAATAACCCTTCCATCCCAAGCCCGAATCTCCTCCACAAACACAACACGAGGCGCAACCCTCTGCGACCCTCTCGCCATCATTCCTTGTATCCAATCTCTTTTCTCCTGGATAGCGGACTTGCATAATCTCTCTGGCAGCCACCTGGCCCAATGGACCAACGTCACCGCCTTCTCGTCATCGACCTCTCGAAACTTCACCCATTCTTTCTCTCTCCATCCATCCTTTGTATCTCTGACCGAAACCCCGATGACAACGAAAACGACCTCAAGGTTCCGATATTCTCGAAAGCTTTCGAAATAGATACGTGCTGTCAGGCTGGATCTTAGGTTCATGATTGCCACACATCTGATTTTGCCGAGAGCACCACACGCACCAAACCGCCTGGTTGAAGAGCGAGGGCCCCATATCCAGGGCGAATTTGGGCCGAGGTGAAGGAGGTCAGTCTGTGGGTGGAAAATGGTGTTGTTGTTTTGTTCTTCTCTCCGTTTTAATTGGTCCAAGTCCACATAGCCATGCAGCGTTAGGCAATCCTCTTTGATTTGTCGATTTAACTGTCTAAGGATGTTTGGTTCGTTCATAAAGGAGCCAGGTTGAAGAATTCGAGGTTCGGCCTCGATAAATAGCTTCCAGACCTTGGCCTGAATCTCCAGTGGAAGGTCTAGGAAGAGAGTAAAGTTTGCATTGTCGTTGCTCTTCTCCTGACTCCATTAGTCATCTTCCAAATGTGGGATTGGCAGATAGGATACCTTATCAGAAACAACCTCTACTTCATTCTCAAACTGGAAGGTATCATCCGCATCAATCTTTGCAGACGCAGCTCTGAGATGATGAATTGAGGACAAGGAGAGCGGGGCAAGGGTGAACGGTTCTTGGTGGGGTTTCTTGGAGAGCATTGTGCAGTAATATTTCTTCCGAGATGGTGTGGATTAACCCTGGGTGGTCACCTATAAATCCTAGATGATGGCCTAGTAGAAGTAGGCTGCAGTGTTCGGTGTCGTGTCGCCAAGAGGTTACCTTTGCTGCCTGCGATCACGTGGCTGCATCTGAAACCACATTGAATGTGTGTCCCGATATTTCGCAAGAGTCCTTAAACGCTGTGCAAAACATTATTAATACCCATTGCAGGGTAAGTCTGCTCAAAGTGGTGGTTGATCGTGCAAAATGTGAAGCGAGAGAAGAAAAGGGGGAAGTAAACATCACGTGACGCAGCTACTTAGATGAGGTAAGGTGGTTGAAAGGTACTGCGAGTTGCTTGATTGTCCCATTAGTTCAAAGACGTCTATTCAATTTCACTGCACGCCCCTTATCTCAGCCGAATTAACTTCCCCGACAAGAACTGGCTCGAGAACTAGGTCTATTCTGAACTTTTGATCGAAGCGAAAACATCGAGCGACCAGAATATTGTTCAGCCTATCCCAAGTCACTCAACTCATTGACGCGGTCCCTATAATAACGAGAAGTTAGCAAGTGCACTACAAAGGTGCTCGAGAAGAAGTGGGAGACCATCTGGGGGGAGATCGTGAGAATTCTCAGGATATCAAAGGGATCAACCCCCACTACTCACAGAAATTAGATCCACTTGGCAGGTTCCACACCTCCTTGACCAAGACAACATGAGGTGCAACTCCCTCACTGCCTCGTGCGAGATGCTCCTGCACAAGCTTTCGATATTGTTCCAACGGTCCAAGCTCCCGTCCCCATCGCTCCTTACTGCCTTGATGTTGGTGCAGCTCGATATCCTCAAATCTAAAATCTGGCTGCAGAGGGGAGTATGTCTTAGGGTCCAGAGGATACACCTGCTCGACCACCAGGAACAAGAGTTCCAAGGAGGTGCAGTGCGGCAAGAAACAGGTCCATTCGGCCACTGCTGCTTTCTTACAAAACAGAGCCACACATCTGACTTTGTCCAGGACATCAGCTTGCTCGAGACATGTCACGAGCTTTTCTTTGTTCCACTATTTGTGGCAAAGTCAGCAATTGCTCGGTTGGGATTGCTATTTGAGGATCATGATGGTTGGAAAGCCTTTTATCCCATTACTTACTTTATTGTCCTCAATAGTCTTGTGTGCCAAGTAAAGAATATCAAACTGCTCACAAAGTCAGTTCTACAAAATCACGAAAGATTTTCGGGGCGTTTTGGCTCACGGCAAGGGAGGACAAAACATACTTTGGGATTGAAGACAACGGTTTTGTTGAGGTTTCTATGCTTCAGCTGAACATAACCATATAATGTGTAGACCTGTCTTCTGGTATGTTGGTTGACCTGGCCGAGTATGACAGCCTGGTTCTTTTCGGCCTTCTTAGGAAGGAGGAACGACTTGAGTTCGACAATGCGGGGCTGGAGAAGAACACAATACTTCCAGATCTCCTCCTGCATTTCAGGGGGGAGCTTAGTGAAGATGGTGAACGCGGAGAGTGCCTTGATGGGATCATCTTCACCATGGTCATGCATTTCATGATCGCCCTGCAAGTACGGATCAGTTGCTGTTCCAGTATATGTCATAACACTGTGAGGGTACACACATCGTGATCAACCCCCCTACTGCTCAAAGTTGGTAGTGTCTTGGAGGCACCATCAATGGCCTTGGATTGTGCTGATCTCAGGTGAACAATCGATGTTGAGGAGAGAGCGACCAGCGTTACGGGAAGCTTGAAGGGACTAGAGCTCGCAAACCGTACGGTCGCCATGTTACAAGCAATGCAAATTATTTGTTGTCTTTGACGCGATACAAATAAAGGGAGCGAATTTTAGGTTGTGGATAGTAAGGTTGTGGGAGCGCGTCGACCAGGGTGACAAAAGCAACCAGCGCTTTAAACGAGGACGTCCCCTATTCACTTCAACACTTCGACAGAAAATTTCAAAGCGAGGCAGATAAAGTCATCTGACTAGCACCCGAATTGGTCGGTTGAGCCGAATAATTTTGAACTAGCCCCGACCTCTTCCGCCTCGATTCTATCTATCACCAACACACGACACAACAACTCCTCCCATTCTATCAACTAAGCACAAGCAATGGCTACCATTCTGCTTCCAGAAACTGCTCCTATCGATCCTCCTATCGAGTTAGCTACACAGGAGTCTCTCTTGGTAAGCTGAATGTGATTTTGAATCTGAATTGAATAAGGTGAAGGAGATGTTCCAATGCTAACACTTTCAAAGACCTTTGTGAAAAGCGACGGCTCAACAACAATCTTGGTCCTCTCTCCTCTTTCCGCAGCTTCTAAATACCATCTGGAGTCTCTCCTTCATGGTGAAGTTGGTATCATAAACTCTGCAATCTTTAATCCTCCCAAGCCTAAGGTAAGGCGGTGAACATCCCTTATGATCCTAGCGCGGTACTTCGTAGTTAACGCGTGTTCAGGACCCTATGGTTGTCAGATCATTCATGCCTTACAAAGAGCTTCCTCCCGAACTCAGAATTGACATATGGAAGAAGTTCATTCACACCAATCCAAGAAGACTTGTAAGAATATTTCCGAGCTCCCGTTTGCGCGTTACACTTTTGGCTTTTTCTTGGATACTCAATTTCCGTGTCTTCTAAATGTCCAGCAGTTCGCAGAATTCTCAGATTCCTTTCGGAGTGGCTAATGCTGACGCGAGATGTCCCAGATCCTAAGCATTTCATCATCTGATCACTTCATGTGCCTCGGACGCAAATATCCTGTACCGGTTCAACTGCAAGTCAACAGCGAGATACGCAGCGATGCGTTCAACGTCCATGGCTTCCATGTATTGAAGGAGAAGGGCGATACGCACGGCCTCGTCTTCAATCCCGAAATTGACATGTTGGTCCTCGATTCGAGGTATGCGGCAAATATCTCTCCTCTGGGCCTGCAAGAAGCCGCACATGCAAGCCAAGTCCTCGGCAAAATCAGAAGTATTGCAATATCACACTGGCGCTTCGACTTCGACGAGTTCATTGGAAGTTTCAAGAACTATACGAATCTAGAGCTGGTGTTTATTATTCTTGAAGGACTTCCGCAAAGGATACGCTGGGGGACAGCTGAAGAGCCTCGAGTCTCAGAGGAGAGCGAGATTATGTTCGAGATACTTGATATTGATGGGGATTCGCATAAAAACTGGGGTTTGGACCTTCCTCATTTCCGTACACCTACTGGAGAATTTGAAAGCACATTCTCGGGAGAAATCAAGCATTTACATTGGATTATGAGTAGAGCCGGAGGTGTCACACCGCAGATACGCTACGTTAGGGCTGTAGAGTACATGGCGCAACGCTGATCGTTAGCCACCACCGGAGCTAGGAGGGGCAAGCGGGATGAGGAAACTCGGGACACGGATTGAGTGGATAGTCTAGGTTTTCTGATTTTGGCGATTCCTTTATTTTTCGGTCTTCATCTTGCTGCTTCCTTCGGCACTGGGTTTTCCCCATTGAGTTGAGACAGTGCAAGAAATGAATCAGGGAGTGTCCTCAAGCCATCGAGATGTCATAGAGCTTCACTTCCATCTCCCGATGTATATGCCAGTATTTGTCCGCCTTCGATCTATTCCCGTGCCGTGACCGCTCAATAAGATCCTTGAAATGTTGGAGAAATTGGCAAGAGCCTATTCCAGAATCTCCGAAACTCACACGAACCGGGGCTGGTATTCTGACCTTCCATTTTAAATTATTTCATATCGCTAATTCATCCCCTTGGCCGAGACACCTAATAGCCGAGCAGGTAGTTGAAAGTACCCAACACTTCTTCACAATTTTGATTCTTGAACCCAATGCTGGCTGGCCTTGTCGATCTCCACATCGATGAGATTGACGATGTCGTACCAGAATTCTGACTCTTGGAGGATAATAGTATCCTAACACTCGTTGAAACAGAACGACCATCCTGAGTCCCCACCGAAGCTTGGGACGAGTCTCGCCAGGGCTCGAGCAACATCTATGCATAAACTGCAACGAAGGTCCACGATGTCATTCAGGGTATACTGCCATTGGTATGAAAGGCCGAGGAGAAGAGAGTGACATTGCATGAAACGAATTGAGTGCTCTGTCAAAACAAAATTTGGGATCGACAAAATCTCAAGAACGGACATCACAGTCCCGAATCTAGGAGAGCTCCATCCTCTTGGTAGCCCACCGGAAACACTTCTCTTGGAGTTCTTGGGGCGGGTAAGAGAAGCCCACTTGAACCGCTCCCTGTATGATGATGAATTGCAGCAGACACAGGTGGATATTGTCAAAGACGTCCGGTGTAACGTTTCTTGGATGTCATCCCAAGTCTGATACCACCATGAACAGGAAATGACGACGCGCGGTACCCGCTCTCCTTGAACGTGGCTTGATGCCTTGCATCAGTTATGCATGCCTTTGACTGAACTGACAGGTGGGGCTGGCCCCAGCCTCTCGCCCCCAGGGTCGGCCGAAGGCTGTCATTAGGGGCAAGGAGACGAGCAGTTCGGGAATTGCTTAAATAAAGTTGCCAAGACACAAAAAAGTTTGGATGGCGTTCGGTTCGTCGTCTCATACAAGGATGAAATATCCATGGCATCTCGGACAGTGACACTCGACTGCTAGGGCTTGAAACTGTCAAACAGGGGAAACGAAACTTGATTGGGGTTTCAACCAGATGGGGCCCACGAATCAAACTGGCAGCAAAGGCAATGAAAACATTGGAAGAGACTTCTAGGTCTCGGATTTGCTCAGCAAGAAAACGCCAAGGAGAGTGGTTGATGTATATCTGATAATCAGGGGGTTTCAATCCTTGATCGATCTCGATAAGATCTGATTAGATCCCTGCGGAAGCTCTCCCATCGATCTATGACCCTCTCTCCTGGGACCGAAGAAGATTTCGTTTCTCGTGGTTTGGGGAAAAGATGGGGAAACCGGTTGCAGGGCTTCCCAATAAAGGTCGATTGCGTCAAGCGGAATTTAGGGCTCTGGGAGGGAACTCCGCTCTGGGGCTCCCGTCATGAATTCCCGCCCGACTCAAACCCCGCAAGATGCTCTTCAAAGCTGTGTCAGCAAGGGCTGAAATGACGCCTTCTCGTTTGCACAATGGGCGCCCTGCTGGTGCAAAGAGTCGGGGGAAGGGGTAGGGCTTGACTTCAAGTCGCCGGACAGATTTCGCCGTTCTTCAAGTCCAAGAACACATCCAAAAGGCTCAAGATCCAGACACAACTCACATAAGAAACAGGGTAAAGTGCTCAATCAAGCCTTGTGATCACGAAAAATGCACCTTGCCGTGGACTTGGTAGCAAAAATTTGCAGGTAAAGTCCCTGTCGGCCGCTGCGGTCATATGCAAAAACACCCTGTTTTCGGCCAATTTTGACTCCCGCTATTTTTGAAACGTCAAATTGGCTTTTACTAAAACTACGTACTTCTTAAGAAAAAGTAGATATTTAGAAAGGCCTTATTTTGGTTACCTTGGATACCTATTGAACTAAGTGTTCAAAAGGGAGTATTAAATAATAATTTTAATAGATAAAAGCAAAGAAATTTTAGTATTCCTCGTTCTCGCTTAAGTTTTGTCTGTGCGAGGCTCGCCATAGTCGAAACAGGGAGTTTTTGCATATGACTTGGTCAGAAGAAGCTACTGCAGGGAGAATTTGACTACTTTGAGCAACTTTATGCTGCGGTCAAAACTTCCCCCACCCTTACCAACAACTGCCAATACATGCTATTTTGGACTAAACAATCTGCTCACGCCATCTCTCACCGTTTGCTATTGACTAATTAATCCTTTCATAGCCCACTAATCTCTTTTTATAGCTAGATGATAGTACAAGGGGCGCAGATCTCTACAAATCTGGCACTAGGCGGTCAAACGACACCAGTATGGGAATCAACACCATCGAGAGGTATGTCAAAAGGCTAGAGATCATGAGATCAACCCGGGCTTGATCGAGGAAACATCGAATGAACAACTCCTCACTCGGTACAACCTCAAGGGCAGATTGCGATGGTCACTGTCATGAAGGGGCTGATTCCGGCGCCGAAAGGGCGAGTACGGACTTCAGTTGGACACAAATACCTCGAGGCGTTGCAATCGAAGGTCAATGGCGGCTCCGACACCTCGAGCTCACCATCTCCTTCTGCGGAGCAGAATAACCCAGGTCTGGACCTGCTGATTCTTGGGTTGACCTCTGGTACCGCCATGGACGATATCGACTTCGCATTATGTCGATTCACGCAAGGCTCGCCCGAGGCACCGCTCTGCCTTGAGATTGTCCAGGTACTTTCCTCGGTCTCTTGCTCTTTGGCTTTGCTAACACCTTCAAGTACGATTCCGTTGTCATGCCTTCTAAGATCCGAAGCGATATCCTAGCCATGTTAAGAGAAGATGCTGCTCCACCGAGTATGCTGTCCCAGATGGACGCCGAGATGGGACACACCTTTGCAAATGCTATACACATCTTCACACACAAGCACGGAATCGCACTGGACGATATCGACATGATTGGCTCAGGTGGACAATTAATAACGCTGACTGGCTTTCCTCCACATGGGCAACATCGATCAAACATGTGCTTGGGAGAGGGGGCAGTTATCTCCGCCAAGACAGGCGTCACCACAGTCTCGGATTATCGAACTGCAGAGCAAGCCGTTGGGAGACAGGGAGCACCATTGTTCGCATATCTCGTTGGCTTACTACTGCATCATCCTACTCGGCTCCAGATCTGCATAACAATCGGAGGAATCACAACAGTTTGCTTCATCCCACCGGATAACAGAGGGGGAATTGATGCCATGTACGATTGGGATACCGGGCCAGGGACCTGCATGATCGACTCAGCCTTTCGGCAATTT
The DNA here is from genome assembly GCA_021399465.1 of Hyaloscypha sp. PMI_1271. Classification (NCBI taxonomy): domain Eukaryota; kingdom Fungi; phylum Ascomycota; class Leotiomycetes; order Helotiales; family Hyaloscyphaceae; genus Hyaloscypha; species Hyaloscypha sp. PMI_1271. The sequence goes on along the minus strand of JAJTUS010000160.1, from coordinate 98,615 downwards.
GGACTCGATCCAACGACGGATCAAGCCTCATCATTGCTATACGGCCAAATATGCCATCCAGTGGTAGAAGAACTATTGGCAAACGACGAGTACTTGAAGACAAGACCGCCCAAAACGACAGCTAGAGAGATTTTCGGCGATGCAATGGCTCACCGGATTGTGGAAATGTGTGCATATCGAGGCTGCACCCCTGCCGACACCATCGCGACCCTCACACGCTTCACATCCGCAAGCATTGCTCAGCAGATGCTCGTCTTCGGGCCTGGTCGAGAGGCGATAAACAACGCAGATATCATCGTTGACGGTCGTGGCATGTCGAACATGCAGCTCATCGCAGACCTCCAAAATGAGTTTCCTGGAGCCACATTTGGCACGTTCGAGTCGACGGGCGTGCCGTCAAATGCAAAGAAAGCAGTAGGCTTTGCCATGCAAGCGATGGAAGCGATTCTCGGTCGCGCGCTCCCTGTTCCCACGAATGCAGATGTAAGGCGACCGAACACAATTACTGGCAAACTGGCTCCGGGCTTGAGATGGAGGGAGATTATCGAGAAGAGCGTAGCGTTTGGTGGTGCGGGGAGGGGGTGGGAGGGGCTACCCGAGGTGAGAGAGTTGATTGTGAAGCAGAAGGTATAGGTGAGTGACGTCTTAATGGTTCTTTGGGTATAGGTTCTGAACATTTGGTGCTTGGGAGGCTGGGTTCCTTGCATGATATCCCAGCTTGGCTTAAGCTAAAAATATAGATGAATATTACATTATGTCTTGAAATCTCGAATTTTTGGTTGCCAAGTCGTGCGGTTTTCTAGGTTGCAAAGAATTCGGAGATCATACCACTCTCTGGGCATAGGGTAGTTCAAATGACTGTCGTTGTGGCAATGATTGCAACCGCGGGTATTTTCCAGAGGGGAATACCTGAGGTCTTGCTTGGAATAGGGGTTGGGTCGCACACGATTTAATCATACCAAATCGTCCCGAGGCAGCATATTTTGAGACCATCTACTGCGCTGAGATAGCTTCACGAGAGTAATACGTTGTGTTGCCGTGGGTTCAAAACGAAAAATTGGAATCCCCGTCGCTGTTGAAGGATTTGTGATGAGCTACTTACTGTACTATCTTTTCGAATCCTCCGTGTTGCTCTGTTCGTATTGCTTATGCACCCAATAGAACAAAACGCCCGAACTGAAACAAGACATGCCAAAATAAGAAACCGTTGTTCGCGACTGAAGGAGTCGTGAAATGTCACTGTTTATCCATTTGAGTCCTCCGAGTTGCTTGCATCGCCGATGAAAGAGGACCGGCCGAAGGACTGTGAAAGGTTATTTACTACACGTGCAAATCTTCCCGGTGCTAAGTACGAACGCAATATTTGAGTCCCCGAACGGGGGTTCTAGCTCATGCTCTGGTAGGAGGAAGCCAGGAGGTTTTCAGTACTGTATATCCCAGATACCGAATGGATAAATTTATGTGGGAAATAGAACGAGCGGCCGCGTGTAACAGTCCGGCCCGCGGAGTAGAATCTTAGCCGTGGTTCCTGAACGTTGTGGCTTGCGGCTTGCGAGGGAAGCCGTCGCACGCTAATACATACACGTCCTCTGCGGGATGATGCTGGGAGACCAAGATAGGAGAATAGGAGAGCAGGATGTCATCTTCCGATCCTAACGAATACGAAGCAGCCTGAAGATGGAATAATAAAGTTCACCATTTTCCCGGAATCGAAACAGTATTAGGAGAGAATGATGTACTAAAAATTGATCCATCCGTGAAGTTAAAAACGGTCAACCCACCTGAGCGGATCTGGGATTGAGACTTCAAAAAAGGAAAGACCATGTCGAGGAAGTTCTAGATCAAGGAAGCAGATCTGATCGATTGGTCGCAATCTTGCAACGGCTCCTTCCAAGGTGCTGATGGCCACAACTCTGCGTCAAAAGCCTTGCCCGACATGTCGCTAAACGTCTCTTGCTTTTCCCACAATCGTGACGCCACCTTTATCTCCAAACAGAATTAAAATAGCCGCAGCTCCTAACCTGAGACTTCAGAGCAGAGCTTACTCGTAGATATCCTGTCTCGATTCTCGTTTCACCGAGGACGGGAGTGCTGTTGATAGCACAGCGCTGGTGTCTTGAAAGAGGGAATTGGAAAAAGCTTGAAATCGCCACGGGAAAGCCATTAATAAAATGGCAGGTGTCTCGGGACACCTGCCAGCGCCACTTCTGGGGCCAGGGAAAGAAGCCGTTGCGTGCTATTGCGCATTTGGAGCCAGTTCGCTACAGGCGGCCTACCTTATCGCGAGCACTAGCTGGAGACTGACGGATGGTACAGCATGAATTGGTGCCTGGGAGCATCTTGAGATGGCTAGTGCTGCCGAGAAGAGTCGGAGATTTCTTTTGCTCTTTCGGGACATGGAAGTTCTTCTGAGCGGGCTCAGCGGGTGTCTGTGCATGACTGAGGCCGGGTCTCATTAAAGAGAAACATTATTGATGGACGGCAGAGAGCTGGACTGTTGCTCTTTGTACACTTGCCAAATTGTGGAAAGTGTCTAAGGGTATTTTTTCCCTTCTTGAGCAGCGGGAGAAAAGGGGAAGATCGGGCAAAGGGTGGGGTTCTGAGTGGGGTGAAGAACGGGCCTTGGAACCCTAAACACGCAAGTCTGTGCGGTGCTGGACCTTGCATCACCGTGCATTCCGCAGAAAGCTCACGGAGACGGAGGGGTACACGGTACACGGTACACGGTACACGGTACACGGTACACGGATACACGAATAGGAGCGAGCAGGAGGCCGACTCCGTCTCCACGCCATCGGTGATTGTGCCATCGTTGAGGCAGGAACGAGTCCAAGAGGGTGCTAGAGTGCAGAGCCACGAGCTTTGAACTTTGCGCGGGCGGACCCGCTGAAACGGTCGACACTTGACGGATTGGGAGCCAGAGGGCGTTGATCCCGCCGCCGTGGTGTTTGAACTTTGATAGGGCGACCGGGCCAGAGGTTGCTTTTGCGGTTGACGGAAAAGTAGTGCAGACTGCAGACTGCAGACTGCAGTAGATTTGCTATCTTGTGATGGAGCTAGAGCTTTCGATAGCTGGTATTGTTTATTGCATGTGCCTGCTTCTGGTAAGACAGCAGTGCCCAGGACATGCTTTTTACACGGGCTGATGTGAGATTCCTCACGGGCAGACGGGGCCGAGGAGAGGCCTGTATGCGTACTTCAGACACACTTCACTGTGGCTTCACGGGCTCCGGCCCTGGCCTTAAAGTTGTCCTTTCTTCGCGGCCTTCTGGTCGAGTCTGCGAGTCTGCGAGTCTGTCTCGTTGTGAGCAAGTGGCGTCGGCGAGGTTGTGCAAACAAGAATACAAATGGAAACTGGAGTGGCCAGTCAAGCGCGCTCCTTATCTGGACTCGGATCGGGGCGCCTCTTGCGGGCGTCAATCCTAGCCTATCCGCCCCCCTGACGCCGCCCATGCAGTTCGACCCAGCGCCCATCCCCCTCTGGGCCTGGCTGCTGCGGTGCAGTCAGTGTGCAGTCAGTGTGCAGTGTGCGTGTGCAGTGTGCATTTGCTTGTCCGGGCCAACCCCCAACTTTCCAGCCAGGTGGCCGCTGTCCGGTCCGCTGTTCAGGACTCCAGGTGGCAGCCAGTGGCCCCAAATCCTCTTTCAACGTCGAGAACGGCCCAGCGGCCCAGCATCCATCCACCCTCGGCCGTGAGGCCGTGAGGCCATGAGGCCATGACGGCGGAGGCGCGCTGCCTTCGACATAGCCCGCGGTCACCCCTCCAGAGATGGGGGTGCTTCCGTATCAGCGTATCTCCCTCCCGGGGCCTCTCCTCCCCTCTCCTCCACTCCCCTCTCCCCTCCTCCTGCTCCTGGATGTGCTCATTTCCATCCCGCATCCCGTCAGCCTGGTTCTGCTGCTGGGCGCTGCTAATTGCGAATCCAGACTCCATTTCCGCAAGGCAGGCCAGCGCCGTCATTTCATGCTGACTGCTGGTGGGCTGAGGGCTCCCAACCAGACCCTACAACTGGCCCTCTCCCTGCATGGAGAGAGAGCACTGGCACTTCCCCATGAAAGCTAGGAGCCTTTCAGATATATGAGAACCGACAAAAGGGACATCAGCCTATGCAAAAGCAAAAACTGTCGATCCTTTCCTCCTTCATTCTTTATCCTCCCCCTCCTCACCCCTTTGACCCATCCCCTTCTCTCCTCTGGGGCTGTTGAAAGGTTCTGTGGTGTGAAGCGTGGCCATTGGCATCCTTTATTTTCGAGTATGTAATCCTTTCTGTGGTCAGGTGGACGCTTGTCCAGAGTTTGCTAACCGATTTGTCTTCAGAAGGTGAATATTTTGGATACAGCCTCGTCCCCACATCACCAGCTCCCTCTTTCTCCGCCTTGCCGACTGCCTTGCCGTGTATTCACTCCGCGCTATCTTTCGAATAAAAATTTCATCTTCCGTCGATCTACATCGCGACCTCTTTTGCAAAGCATACCCAAAACCACAACCTTGCACCGAGCTTCCGTCCTCGACGTGGCGTGGCTACTTGCTTGACAGGACATCTCCTTCACAGGTACTTGTCCAGTGCACCGCCTTAGCCTTGCGGCTATACCCTTACTGTACTACGGCATTACATGGCGATCTAAGGTCTCCCAACCTCAACAGTCAAGATGTCTGGCAGGAGCGCCTATGTGCGCAAGGAGAAGACAAAGATCAAGGATGGCGGAGGATCGTCCGAAGGAAATTCCGAGAGGACAGGCACATCTATCAGTGACTTCCCGATGCCAACGCACTCTCCATACGACGCTGAGCCCATGTACCCGAACAGCAGCGAGATCTCGACTATCATGTCAGTCGGCTCGGACGACCTTGCCTATGCTCGTGTGCGCAAGCCTCATGTACCGGTCATCGAGGTTTCCGGCATTGAGAAGTCATCTTTCAGATCGGTGATGGACAAGAAGAGTGAGAGTTTCAGGAAAGGTCTATCGAAGACATTTGGGGGCAAGAAGAAGAAGCACAATGGCGACTCAGACGGAAGACCACAGACATCTACCACGTTTCGTCCGGAATCCCATGAACTTGATTCTGGTGACTACATCCCCCCTTCATTCAAGGCCCGCCAACAGCAATTCAGCGAACCCGACTATGTTCGACCAGGCCCACCGCAGACGAAGCTCCCGCCTATTCCGCAAGGACCCGCTTTGAAGCGATGGATTGGAGGTGGTCGCCCCCCACAAGCATGGAACAAGCTTCGAAAGGATCCAGAGCTTTGGGACCCCAATGGCGACACTCTAGTCTTCCTCGGTCCGGAGACGCGCCCAGCAGCTCGACCTCCGCCTTCCTTTCGGCTGTCGTCCCATGTCCTTGAAAATACGGAGTCGAGATACCTTATTTCTCTGCTCCGTGAAGGTGCTACCGATGCCAATTCCTTCGGCATGCCGCCCTCACCTCTTAATTCTCCGGGCATGAGATCAGTTCAGCCAGCACGCCAGGGATACCAACACACACCTCCGACCTCCGATGAAGGCAACGGCAGTTATGACATGTACGACGGTCAAATATCCTATGAGATTTCCTTCCCAACGCCGACCAATAAGTCACAGACAGAAGCCATTCGTCACAATATCACCACTCGAAATGTCTTCGCTGTTCTGTACCGAGCTTCTTTAGTTGGTCTCAATCTCTACCAGGCCTTGGACGATCTTCGTGAGCGCCTCGAGTCTTATATGCCATCGACAGACCCCATCGGGATGCTTCTTGAGTACGTTGTCGGTAAAGGCTTTGACAATGTCCGAGAAAATCCGTCCATGGCTGTAGCCATGCTTGCCTGGTCCGAGAGTCCTGGTATTCGCTGGGAGCAAGGATGGAGAGAATCATTTGTCCATTGTGCTGGGATGTACAATCGGCTTGAGGGCACGCCTGAGTACAAGTACCTCACCCCGGTTACCAGGTCGCTCCTCGATGGAAAAAGCTTGGAGGTCTCGGTCCGCGTCGGGAGCTGTGAGGAACGCCTCAAGGACTTCGACTTTCTTGACCAGTGGCGACCAATGCAGGACAATTCACCTAGCCGAGCTGCCTTCCAACGATGTCAAAAGTTTCTCTTGCAGCACTATCGAAACTCCTATGAATCCTGGCCTCCGTCTGCGCCTCACGGGCATGACCTGTGGCTCCACAGAAACCTGACCCAAAAGCTACAGAGTGACTTTGGTGCGTTGTATGAATACTTCGTTAATCGCGACGTTATTTGGGATGGCTCGGAGGAACGAAGCGGCCGAAAGTGGAATCTTGTCAATTACGGAGACGCCTCTTTCCAAGCAGACACAGCCGATTGCCCCTTCACTGATATCCTCGTTGCTTTCGACAATCTTAACAAGTACCCACACATTCCTTGCCCCTATCCGCTTGTTCCCGACTCGTTGCCGCAGAGATCCGAATCGAAGGAGAATCTTCTCAAGATGAAGAAATCGGCCGCAAAGCCCCAGGAAGACAAGATGGCAGAGCGGAAGGCGGCATTGGCTTATACCGAATCAACCAATATCTACATCTTGGGATCAGATTTCGTCAGCAACGACCTGGTTGATGCGTTCATTAAATTTGAAAAGGGCGATAGAGCCGGTGATACTGATCCGTACGCTGCTCGGCGAGGCCGATGGGTTCTGATCTATTTCATCCTGCAAACCTTGGCGTCTATCTCCGTCGATACACCGCACATACGCTACACCAATGACGTTTCCTACCACATGAGCCCTAAGCTTCGTGGCACTCCCCCTTGGCTCGCAATGGGCACTACCCAGGATATGGATGAGGCAAGTCACGTCCGTAGCCACTGCTGGACCATCCGTTCAACTTGGCCACAACATCATACACCTCCACTTATCATGGGCTCGACCCGCCGAAATGCTCACCATACACACTCTGTTCGATCTGCTGCCCCATCGGTGGCTTCTAGCGATGCTGAGGGCTCGGTTCGTTCTCCGACCATGAGCTCTGCAACCGCTTCATCCACGGGCAAATCGAGACGTAGCCATCGGAAGGACTTTAACGAGCACCAGCTCCCTCCATACACTGGTTTCTCCTCTCACAATGTTGACGAGTGGCCAATCAAGGAGGAAGACTTCTCTCGCAATAGACCCCAAAAGGAATTCCTCATCAAAGATTTCGATGATTACCAATTCTAAATGAGGGGAGCTGTGGAGGAATTTTTCTAAATGAGGTCCTGGGAGGCATATTTGTTTCTGGTTCAATACCCATGGCTTGCTTATGGATTGCCCTTTGTCTTTTCATTTTCGGTTGACATGGTATAAGATTTCACGGAATGAATGGGAATGCATATCAGGGGAATGGTGATGAAGAATGGATGCATACTACTAATGATAGGGAGGACGAAATGGCCGGGATGGATAGATGGAGTTGGGTCTGCTATTTGCATGGGATTGTTTCCTGTCAATGAATGCACACACTTCTACTGTTCTGAGCGTAATTAGCGTTCAACTCCTGGCCTTAAGTCACAATAATGAAAATAAACTTGTAAAATAATTGCTGCGTCTGGCTTGGATTCTCTCATCCAACCCCTGGCATGGAGCGGCCGCATTGTTTTGTGGGGCTCCAGAAAAGTGCAACCCCGCCAAATTTTCTCCTCCAAATAACAATGACCGACTCGATTCAACTCACAGCCCCTCCTGTGCTCTCCACGCCCGAGACACATATTTTCGAAGATCCTACGCCTGCTTCTACCGCCCAAAACACTCCTCGGCCGACAGACGACGAATTATGGGAGATATATGAGATCGCGCGGACGGCGCGGGAAGTCAGAGATGGAGGGTATAAGAGAGTTGCATTACAGTTCCCGGACGGCATGCTGAGAGATGCACCGAGGGTATTTGAGGCTATAGAGGAAGAACTGAAGAGGTCACCTGCTACCGTTGCTCCGGCGGGGAGAGTAAGGCAGGAAGATGAGTTGGCAGCGAGTTTCACCCACCTGTCAACGTCTTCGGCCAGGACTGAACAAGCTCGGGAGAGTGGGATAGAGAAAGGAAGGGATGGCACAGCTGAGCGAGTCAGATTTTACATCTTGGCAGATACGTCCTACGGATCCTGCTGCGTGGACGAAATCGCCGCTGAGCATGTCGAGGCAGATGTAGTTGTTCATTACGGACGGTCATGTCTCTCTCCCACTGCACGATTACCAGTTATCTACGTCTTCACCAGCCATCCTCTAGACATTCCGGACGCTGTTCAAGCCTTCGAATCCACTTTTTCCTCCAAAGAAGAGAAAGTCGTCCTCATGGCAGACATAACATACAACACGCACATCCCGACTTTACACACCTCCCTCCTCTCAGCAGGCTACACAAACCTCCTCACACCACCAATAATCCACGACCCCTCATCCCAAATCCCGAATCGAGAACTGGATGCTTCAATAGACCTAAAGGAATACTCATTATTCCACATTTCCGACCCACCACAAGCATTACTCCTTACACTCTCCTCGCGAGTCAAGGAAATGTTCATCTACCCCACCAGCTTCCCAGCTCCATCCTCAGCCTCAACTCCAAAGGCCATCCAAGCAAATACCGCAATGACGCTTCGCCGCCGCTACGCCCTCCTGACCCGCCTCTCCACCTGCCCTGTCTTCGGGATCCTCATCAACACCCTCTCAGTCGCCAACTACCTATCCAGCATCACCTCGATCCGCTCCCTCATCGCCCAATCCGGGAAGAAGTCCTACACGTTCGTCGTAGGGAAGGTGAACGCGGCGAAGATTGCGAACTTCAGCGAGATTGGGGGGTGGGTTGTCGTTGGGTGTTGGGAGAGTAGTCTGATTGAGGGAAGTGAGTTTTTCAGGCCGGTGATTACGCCGTTTGAGTTGGGGCTGTGCCTACAAGGGGATGGAGAGAGGGTTTGGGATGGGAGGTGGAGAGGGGATTTTGGGGGTGTGGGGGAGATGGTTGCTGCTTCTTCTAGCAAAGTTGACGTGGACGAAGAGGAGAAGAAGGAAGCGGAAAGAGGGGATCAGGACGAGGATTCAGAAGAGGAATCCGCGCCCCCTGAATTCGATCTCCGGACCGGCCGCTATGTATCCCATTCTCGACCGATGCGTACCACCTCTTCCTTGACCTCTCCTCCTGGTTCGCATCAATCAGGAGGCAGCACAGAAGCGTCGAAAGTCCTGACGAGGAGGGCGAAAGGGGATCTGGTCACTGTAAACGGAATGGCGAGTCCCGGTGCCGAGTACCTGCGGAATCAGAGGACGTGGCAAGGGTTAGGTAGTGATTTTGCAGCGACGGAGGCAAGTCTGGAGATTGAGGAGGGGAGGAGCGGTGTTGCGAGGGGGTATACTGTTGGTGAGGATGGCGAAAGGAGGTGAATTCTCCATAAAACTAACAAAATGAAAATATTATCCCAACCTCGACTGTCTTTTATTTGCATCTTGGTTTGTACGATCTACTGGCTATGACGATGTTCCTCGGGACACATACATATATCTATTGAGCCTGGATTTTGGATATGATACATCTATTGACGATCGACACTGAGCCTATGTTCTCTCTCTATCTCTAAGTCCTGCGAGTCTGGGATTGCGTCGACGGAAAGAGTTGACTTGTGTTAATGGGGATTGGCACTCGAGAAGAGAGAAATAGGAAATCTGTCAAATATCCATTACTATATACAATAAACTAACTCGATACAGCTGGAAGGTTCAACCATCAAAGCAAAACCCCAAGGTATCAATCAAATCGTATCATCAAGATGCATAGTGTTGTCGGCCGTAGACTCCGTTTCTCATCATGCTCCATCCATATTTCTCATCTCTCATCCTCGTCTCCACTCTCTCCGTCCAAACTTGCCCTCTTGCTTATACGTATGCGTGTCTCCTGGTGCCAGAGTGCGAGCTCCTGTGGCTCCTGTGGCTCCCACTCCTCCGGTGACCGTGTCTTGAAACGTGGGATTCGTGGACGTACGTCTCCTTCCTCGCATCCTTCGAGTTCCCATGGAAGAAAGCCAGCATGCTCGTAATGAAGAAGAAAATGCAGTTCATGATGCCAAACGCGAAGCTGGCCTTCAACATGCTGCACTGCTTGTTCGCCGTGAAATGCAGGGAATCGAAGGTCAGGCTGCCGATGCCGAAGTTGATCTGGTAGGGCGCGCCGGTGGTGATGTGGGAGCAGTTTTCGCCTGAGATGCCGCGCAGTTCGTACACGCCGGCGATGAACGCGCCGACGAAGCAGATGTCGATGAAGGATACGAAGCGCGCGTTGTGCTTTGAGCGGTGGTAGGTGAAGAGGGTTGCGATTGCCCAGGCGGCGCCGAGGACACTGACGATGAAGAGGACGAGGATGTAGTTTGGTGTTAGGGCGTTGTTGCTGGCGTAGATGTGTACGAAGTATGCGAGCATGCCGAGGGTGGGGATCTGGGGGATGTTAGTTGAGGTAGTGGAGGTTGGGTTGATGGAGATGGAAGGGCCCTGAGAGTGCGGAGGACTTACCAAGGTGATGATCTCCATGAAGCGCCAAAAGGCGAAGAAGATTCCGAAGAACATATTGGCGATTTATTTGCTTGTGCGCAAAGGGGTTGGGAGTTGTTGATGAGGGTGCGACGAGGCTGGATGGAGGGGAGGTCGATGATGATGCGGCGCCGATAAGGTCTGATTGCGCTCGAGGCTGTCTGAAGGCTGTTTCAAAGGGCAAGGAGGAGACTGGAACGTATTATATCGGGGTCTTCTACCGAACCTCGCCAAGAAGACACTTGGATCGCAGTGCACTGCCTTGAAGTTGTTTGTACTTGGTGCTGTCTGCTATGAAGCTGGGATGATTCCTGTTTCTTTGTGCTGACAAGGCTCTTTGCGAGAGTTGGGGGATGACGTCGAAGAGGGCCAGTTCTGGGACGTGGGATGCGCTTTGATGGTAGCGGAGCGAGCTCGCGATGAGAGAGGGAATGATCGACAAGCGGAAGAGGGAGAGGGAAGACGGACGGGGCGTGGGAGATCTTACGGTGGCTTCTGCAGCAAACGCACTCACGTCGGGCCTGCAGGACATGATGCTTTTATCAAGCACTCGGCGTGCAGCGAAATGGAGGGGTTGGGTGCAGCAAGCAGCTCACGGAGCGGGTGGTGGGTGAGGCGTGAAGGAGAAAAGCTGGTGGTTGGCGCAATATCCGGGCTGTGCGACTACGGTAGCCGGTTTGGCGAGCTGTGGGAGTGCGAGTGGGGCCTGCAACGTGACACCATCGCGAGCTAACGTCTATCCCTGCGTGCCGAGACGCACCCTGTAACGAGACAAAACGGAGGTACTTCGAGTTCAAGCGACTTTGAATCTGTGAATGTATTAAAAGTTCTATTTATTTTTATTTCAGTTGTATTACATACCTCTCCCGAACACTCCTGATCTATTAAATCTGAAAATTATAATCGCGTCGTCGCCGCCAACCTTGATTATAGAGAGCCTCTTATTAAAGTGTAAGAGGACCGCTCGACCCGTCAAGCTCTTTTCGCTTTTTAAACTCATAGAACGATTAGATATGGATTTCCGAGTTTTATCACGATACTAAAAAATTATTTTCAGTGTTGTGGCGGCCAGAGCGCGCTATGTCATACGCGGGCTGATACCTCTTCGAATCAAGCGATCAGCGGCGGTGTGGTTATAGTAATCTCGGTAAACTTCTATATAATAAAATCTGTGGCTGCTAAACATGTGGCTGTTTCTTTGCTTGATTCACAACTCGATGGTAAACTTGTTAAAATGAATAGGTTTGCCCAACCGCTCTTCTATATTCCAAGCGAGGGTGACCTTACAATGCTGGAGCTTCCACAAATGCACACAGGGTAGGTAAGCGACAAAAGCAAACTGTCCGGAAACGGCGTTAGGTGCACTAAAAGGGTCTATCAACTCGACACTTAACTCTTCTTGAAAATCCCTTCCATATCGTACCGCAAAGACATCCTCTTCTTTTCCATCCGCATATACTACAGTCATCAAGACATCCTCAAATCTTTCAGTCCTGGAGCCTCCAATTTTCAGAACCAAGATCTTTGTGCGACTATTCCATATGGATGCTTTCCTACTCGGAGTCGGTCGTACCTCACACTTCGCCTGATCAGGCGCAGAGAATAAACAGGCAAACTCGATGCAGATGTAGGTAAATGCAAATTCCTGAACGTTCCATTCCTCATGACCTACGAGGTAGATTTCCCGTCGTCGAACCTTGCCGTTGGTTAAGTCTGATTCAAGCGATGGCGACGAGATGGTGACGGCATCGCCGTTACGGTAGAAATAGAGGTTGGGATAGAGGAGTTCCCACACGGGGATCGCTATCTGATGTTCAAAGTCCGCTTCCGGATGGCAATTTAGGACGGCTAGACATTGTTGGCTTTCCAGGTTATCTTTAATTATAGGCAACTATATACGGAGCCCACTATTTGTCATTTGAAAGGGATTATCGGCTGTCCAGCATTCAACCACTTCGCCGGCACCGACAAACCATGAGGGATGTAGGGCCAGAACGCCAGAATAAAAGATCCTTTTACCGATATTTTCTCTCAGCTCATCGTGCACGTCTTCAGAAACATCCGGCATGTCAAAACCCCAGGCGAGAATCGACTGATCGGTTAACTTCTTAAGGATTTCCTCTTGAAGACGAAAAAACGCCTTTTTCTGCCCTTCTCCGTAAAGAAGGGCCATGTTAACATCGAATATCCCCAGTAAGTAATACGAAATGTCCTCTGGCCTCGTTGTTTGTCTCGTTGCTGCCTATGACATTCTTTGAGCAATGCTATATCTATTCAACAGAGTCCGATGGGCTCCAAGTGATAGGATATCGAAAGTGATCTTCGTTGTATTCGCGAGCGCACCCGCCAGGCCTTTTCGCTCTCCGCAATATTTCCAATCTGCCGAATAAAACTTCACGACTAGTGGCGCAACGAGTTCCTGAAGGGTCCAACCGCGCTTTATCTATCTGCAGGAGGCAAGCGCAGCTTCATCAAGGCGCTTTCCGGTGCCTAAGCGGACATCTTCAAGGTATGTATAGTATACGGCAGACTTTTGATACCATTCAAATATCGAATTGATTATTTCAGAAAGCTCGGCGCTAGAACTCTTATCGATGCAGCAGGTGTTAATCCAAATCCAACTGTAGCCTTCCGCATGAGCAAGCTTGCAAGACATTTCAATCTTAGAGTAGCCCGCCTTCTGCTCGCTGGCGCCAGTCTTCAAGTCTTCGAAAACTACCTCGTCGTTCCCCCATGTGTGCGAGAGGATAGCGTATGGTTCATCTGGATGCCCAATGAATTCTTTCAGTTTTCGGGTTTCTGTGTCCAGAACCCGCATGGTGGAAAATTAGCCTGCTGCTTAGACGATGGTGGCGTCTAATCCAGAAGGCTATGGCTCTTGAGATCGTGGGTAAACTGTAGATGATGCAAAGGTTCTAAATGCACCAAGCTCCGTTCTACAGTAGTTGATTTCTTCTGTCTTCCGTCGCAGAATGTGCAAAATCCAAGAACGTATTCGAGACGAGGGAACTCTGTTTGGTCGCCGAAGTTGCCGAATATGTCGAAGCAAAGTCACGCTAACCACCATAAACAATCTTGCATTCTCTTGAAGAGAACAAGGTCGGATTACAGAAGCTGTAGGTCTGACGAGGATGTGGCTTTGTGAAACGAGGCTCCGGGTACACCTGCTCTTACGCCACACGCGTGACCATTTTACGCCACACACGTGACCCAGCCTGAGAATCGTGGCTAAGTAAAATATAGCGAACCCGGGCGTGAACATAGTAAATTTTATCTAGGCTAATTTATATTACTAAGAACTGAAACATGTGGACCCTCTCATCGCACCGGCGTAACTCCCGGACTGCATTCTTTTCCTCTCTGAGTATCTTCAAAATTTGGAGCTATATTATTTCGTGATAGGACCTTTTCTTAAGTACTCCGAATTTTGAAAAGACTTTAATAGTCGCGATTAAACAGGGGGGGCTAGCGGAAGCGGCGATTGGCGGCGTGATTGAAACGATCGATAGCATAATCAACCGTACTCTTTTTCTTGTTACTAAGTGGTCTCCTTGGGAGAAATAATTAAAGAAAGTGATTTATTAATAACAACTTTATAGACTTACTAAGAAAAAATTTGTGATTCCAAAACTATAGATTCGTCTCGTGACAGGGTCGTCTCGGCACGCAGGGATAGACGTTACAAACTCTCCGAGTCTTGTTCTTGCGGGCCCTGGTCAGCCTCGAGATCAAGAATCACACGAACCCACCGCTGCGTCCCTTGCTTGCTTCCGACGGAGAATTACCTCGAACCACACTGCCGTCCGAGACAAGACGTCGACAGGCACAGAGGCGTCTGGGCCTATGTTTCAAGAGTCTCTGTGCCCCGAAGACCGTTGAACCTCCTCCTTATTCGCACTGTCAGAGAACTGCTTTCACGGGATGTGCAAAGCTCGCTCACTCCCTCTCTCTTCCCGCCATGCAGCAGGCCCGGAAGGTTGAAGGCGGGGGGCTGCATCAAATTGAGCTGCCAGTCATACTCTGGGGAAGCAACGGACTGCTGCAGGGCTGAGTCACCACGAGGCCGTCCTTTGAAAGTCCGTCAACTTGCATTTCCCTCAACGGTACAAGAAGACCTCCTCCGTCACATCTCATTCAGGTTCTGCACGTTAGCAAGATCTGCCGTTCCACGATGACTTCACGATACTTCCACACTCGCCATAAATACCCTCCCCCAACGTTCAAAACAACATTCCCCTTCACCTCCACCCGAAAGTTCACAAATTTCTCGAAACTACCTACAGAATTGCGCCTGAAGATATGGCGACATTGCCTCCCCAAACCCCGCGCGATCGTCATTTATACAAAGCACCTCGACTGGGACGATAGCGGCCGAAGGGTCATCCGCTACCATTCTTCCAAGCCTCACCCGACCATTCTAGCAGTGAACCGCGAGTCCCGGAACGAAGCCCTCAACTTCTACATCATGATCCATGGCCCCAATAACTTTTGTTTGGCTTTCGACAACGACAGGGACACAATTTATAGCATGACGCCGCCGTCTGAATGGATACACGGTGATCTGAGCCTGAAGCTCTTCGAGGAGCCTATGTTCGAGTGTTTAGCCATAGGGAGAGGACAGGATGCCGTTTTCCACAACGACTTGCGAATCAAGTCCCTCGCAGTCAACGAAGCAGACCTGAAGAATTCCGGTATGGCAAGGCAATACCTCGAATTAGATGAGCTAATTATCGTCCTCCCGTCATCGTTCGGATTCCGACGGTCAGATATTGGAGGAGGGGCCCAAATTCCATCACTGATTCTGAGAGGTCCACCGCACCTGGAAAAAGGAGAAGCGCAACAGAAGATTCTGAGAGAAGTGGAAAAGTGTGTAAGGAGGGAATTGGAGGAAGAGAATAAAGGGAAGGAAATAAAGCTGCCAGTTATCAAGGTTGTCCAGTGGGGGACTCTGAGGACAGAAGAGGACTTCTTTTGCGTTCATGTTACGCCCTTGAGCTTGAGGAAGGACCGTCTTTAGGGGGCGCTGACGAGGTGAAACAGGAGCAGGGTACACCGGATACCTGGTTTCTCTGGATTCAGCAATGGAAAACACAAGGAGAACTAGGCTAGAACGGCCCAACGAGAGGACTAATGGGACTCTGGTACCGGGAAGAGCAGGTTGGTCTATGGAGTAGTCCTCAAACTCGCGAAAAGCATCCATCTTTGCTCTCTTTCTCCTTTCTCCCAACAGAAGTCCAGGTGCCCTTCTTGCTCGCCTTCATATGTTCAGAAGAACCCAATAAATTGGAATATGTCAACTTATCAGCCAAGCTCGATATTCAAGTATCAAATAAGAGTTTAACAGCAACTCCAATGCCCAATGTAAAGTTCGTTACCACAAGTTTCGCAAAGAGGAGTGTCCACCATTTGCTCTCGAAGGCCATTCGTTCACCTCGCACGTGAGCTGCTTGCCGAGTTTTCACTTTCTGGTTGTGGCAATATTGTGCAATCTTCTTGAGTTCGATGGCGATTGTTTCACCTTTTCGGTAGTTGTTGACGAGTCCAATAGTGACCTTGTTCCGGGTAGCAACCGGACAAACCCTGCTTTTGCCTAACAGTGGCTTTTCAAAATATATTATTGATCCCCGCTTTGTGCTGCTCATGCTGGTCAATATGTTCTTGGTCGTTCATCAATCTTTGGCATCTCGGACTAGTGCACTATCGAGAGCACTTTAAAATATCGGCAACCAAGAGCTGACCCCTTCGAGGGCATGGCTTGCGGTATAGAAAACTTAGATTGGAGTTACGAGATAAGACATTGAGAACTATCTATATCATTCAGGCCAAGAAGAGTCGTGCGAGTCTTGGTCAAATTACATGTCACGAGGCCAACCAAGTTGTCAATCGTGACTTATACCAATAGTCTCCCTTCAGTTATCTTCTTGTCTTGGTATTATTAAAACTCAATCATTCGTAAATCGGCAGGGTTTCTGCAGGCAAAATGAGGGGCGCCAGTCTACGGAGGTACAGCGGGGAAGTAAAGTAATGTTTTGACAGGGGGTCGCCGCGAACACACGATTTCAACACCACACAACTCTTGCTATACCTGACCAAATATCATTTTTAAATTACTGGAATACTCCCTAAGATTTGGTAAATATATTAGTGTAATGTTTTTATATTTTTATCTGTTAATGTTGTTGCGTTACAAGTTTGAAAAGTTTGGACCCCTGCGAGCACTATTACTTTACTTACCCGCTGTACCTCTGTACTGCACGGCATTTGAGCTGCTGGCAGGGTTCGTCGGGCAAATATCATGGTCCATTTCGTGGTCTTGTACAGTTCAGACAGGGGAATTTTCTATCTCGACTCCCTCGCCACCTTGACTCTGCTTGAGTCCTCTTCCTTCTCCATAAAGAATGGCTACCTCGTGTTGATCCTCGTTTTCTTGGATATTTCTGTCATGCTCACCTGAATCCAATTTCATTCTGTGCCTAGCAAGCACCTTGAAGTTTGCGCCGCAAGAAGTAGACCAAGATGAAGGCCCATATAGTATCTGCGATTCTCGCAGCAGCAACCCTGAGGTCTTGCGCACTTGCTGTAATTACGCTCCCCATCGCCAGAATTTCTCAAGACAGTTCACAGCTCAGACGACGAGATTTAATCACCGAAATTCTTGGCAACAATGCAACTGGGGGGTGGTACACAGCGGAGGCTTGTGTAGGCACTCCTGCACAAAAGATCACTTTCCAGATCGATACAGGAAGTAGTGATGTTTGGGCGTTATCTTCCATTGCGGATTTATGTACCGATGTTGCGCTCCAAAGACAATGGGGTGGATGTGTATCACCATGTGAGTCGATAAAAAGAGCTCCATTTGGCATTATACTAACATCTTCGCTAGTCGAAACAGAAAAATCTTCTACTTTCAAAGTCTCTCATACGAATGCATTCAGCATACAATATGCCGATAATTCTGGGTCATCTGGCGACTATGTTCAAGACAATTTTGCACTGGGCGGGGCTGCGATAAAAGGGCTCGAAATGGGAATTGCTTACAACACTACGGTAAGTATTGGGAGAAATCTTCAAATTCTGAACACGCACAAACAAAAAATCCTTTGAGACGCTGTTCCATTTCCCCCGAAACCTTTATGGGGCAGCCTCTGACTCCCTCGTAGGTTCCAATGGGTGTCATGGGCATTGGATATAACTTCTCTGAAGCTTCCAACGGTGCCACAGCATCATCCTTTATATACCCAAGCATCATCGATTCAATGGCCAACCAGGGCTTGACCAACTCCAGGGGATACAGTCTCTACCTGGATGATCTCCAAGAAGCTACCGGATCCATCATCTTCGGAGGACTCGACTCAGACAAATACTACGGAAATCTAGCCCAGCTTCCCATCATCCCTGGTACTCTCCGCAACGGATCCAAAGTCTATGCACACCCAGCAGTAGTAATGTCCGGGTTAACGATGGTCTCCAAATCCGGCAAAGAAACGACCTTCACAGACCGGTACCTCGAGCAATACCCCGTCATCCTGGATTCCGGCTCAGCGGTAACAACCCTCGACTCTGTTATCGGCCAAGAGATCCTGACAGCAATCAACGGCGTCGACAATTCCAATACCACCGGCCTCCTGTTCGTCGACTGCTCCCTTCGCAACAACGTCAGCACATTCAACTTCGCCTTCGGCGGCACGGCGGCTGCGCCAAAGGTCACCATCAAGGTCCCGATCTCTGAACTCGTGTACAATCTCACCGGTCTCTATGCTATCCCTCCCGACACCACCCTCCCTCCTCTACCGTTCAAAGACGCTTGTGCATTTGGCATAATGTTTAGCTCCGATTCTCCATCACAGTACCCGTCGACCCTTGGAGATACCTTTCTGAGGAGCGCGTATCTGGTCTACGACCTTCAAAACAACCTGATTGGCATGGCGCAGACGAATTTCAATAGCAGTAAGACGAATCTCGTGGAGTTTTCGGCGAACGCGACTAGTATCCCGGACGTCCCTGGTGTGCCGGTGCCGGCAGGCTTGGAGTTGCCGCTTGTGACGAGTGCGCCAGTGGTGCCGACGGTTGCGAGGGATCCCGCCGACGGTGCAGACGACGAGGAGCTGGATACTACGGTGGCGATTACAAAGATTTTTGCGAGAACTATGGGGCTTTGGTGAAGTGGAAGCGTAAGAGTAAATTCTGCTATGGGGAGAGGAGAAGGAGGAGAGAAGGATTGGCCCTGGAAACTGGAGGTGCGGGAAGCAGAGTAACCTATTTTGCGGGAACGGTCATTAGCGGAACAAAACTCTATGCCTAGTGGTTAAATAAAGAATTCCGTGTATAGACAATCAGAGAGGGAGTCCGGAACCCAGACACTGGCGGGATTGAACGTGACATCTGCAGAAATTTTATATGGAAATGTTTTTGATTTCTGATTTTTGTTGCGATGCTCCGGAGAAAATTCTCCTGGCGAAGGCTTCTCCTTGCAAACCTTGCCTTATCCGTTCCGCTGCCGCCAGGTTCGTGTTGGCTCGTGCGCATCTAAGCGAACTAAACTAGCAAATCATATCGCTAGATTCTTTGGTTTAAGGCCTCTGATTTGCTGCAAATTTGAGGTATATTTGATCACGGAAACACGAACCTGGCGGCAGCGGAACGGATAGACAGACGAAATTTGGCTTCGTGATGTGCTTCTCTCGTTTGAACTAATCGAAAAGCCTTATGAATGCTACCACGTTATACAGCCGCTTGCAAAACTGGCTTCCCCTCCTCACGCACTTGCCAAAAAAATTTCTCCCTGTCGAGCAAGGCTCCAGAGTCCCGTAACCAAATAAGTTAGTATAGTACCGGGATTCTGGAACTAGACCTTCTGATAACTTCCCGAAAACGTTCTATAATTCTTTCCAAACGTATTTCATCGCCCTCAGCTGGCCATTGATTACAGTGTCACTGGGCTCCGTCAATGCATGTGAAGTTTGCATGTCTGCAAGGGAAAAATGATAGTGGTGGCGCAAGGATCACCCGACGGGTTGCATGGGAATATTTGACTACCCAATCACCACTCTTGCTGGATTCCGCCTCACTTGTGGTCAAACAGAAGTCCCTCGCAGGTTCTCTGAATCTCCGTTCAAATAAGGATATAGAAGAAGGCGCTTGTCTCAACCATGCTGTTCTTAATCAAAACCTCAATGGTGGTGCCATTCTGATTCTCAGTCGTGCATATCCAAGAGTCAGCGGCTCAAGCCTCGCACTCCCTCGCCGATCCACAACATTCACTGCCTAACATGGAGCCGGGCATGAGCCAGCACAGTTGGCCCACTACCTTCGCCGACTCTTTCACAGAAGAGAGTCTCTCAGCACCATCGACGGTGTTTTGCTCTTCAGCTCCAGCAATGGGAATTGAGCACACGCAGTCGCTGCCTGATTCTGTCGCACTCAGCAATGGATACTCACGCGCTAAATCGCAAAAATATGGGAAGTCGGAATGGGAATCCAAGAGGTCACTCCTCACACAACTGTATATGAAGAAAACCCTCAAAGAAGTAATGAGAATCATGGCTCAAGAGCACAACTTTCATCCCACGTAAGTTTCAATGGCTCCACCTAAGGCAACATAAGGTCACAAGCTGAGATTTCAACAGGCGCAAAATGTATGTAACCCACATCGATTCTTGGGGCCTTGGAAAAAACTGCACCAAGAAGAGAGTCTCGCATCTCCTCTGCCGGAGCAAGGAGAGAGGAGCCATCGGCAAAGTATCGAAACTGGGAGGAGACGGGAAAGTGGTAGATGTTGAGCGTATCCAGAATTATTTGAAGAGGACAAACAAGGACATTCAGATTGTTGTTGCGGAACAGACCGTGGATACCGACGCAGAGATTAGTCCGGAGGCGTCCACATCAACCAACTTGGACTCCAAAGATACTGGAACAAACCCGAGTTTTTCTCAGCGCTCTCCATCTATCGAATCATCCGAGCATGGCAATTATGAGTTGAATTGCCCATATCTGCCATGGATGACAAGATTCCGCTTGATTGAGGACTTCCCCAGGTATATCTTCTACCCAAGACTCGGTGTTCATGTGACTAATTACTCTTCAGTGGTGCTATGTACCAAGGTGACTCGTTGGGATTTCGATCATACATTGCCGCGGACGAGGAGAGGCCATGCACAGTGCACTGCTACTGTCGCCAGCATAACTTGTCGACCGATTTCTCGTTTCTTGTACATAAATCTCCCGATCAAATGAACATCACCATCTTTAGAGATGCCCTTTACGCAAAACTTCGTGGGTATAAGCTAGAAGGCTTCCAAGGAGAAATTTTGGGTCAAGAGAGGACAGTGAACGGACTGGTTCTACTCAAACACTATCTCTTCCTAAAGGATCAGACAGATACTCTCCGCTGCGCCGAAAGTCCTGAATATCCAACAACTCAGACCCTGCTCTTAGAGATGGAGCTTCTTGTCGATGGACTCCTAGCGGATGGTGAAGTCTTCAAGAGCTTTGGATACGAGGAATTATACGAGCGCAAAGTCTTGGACTTTAAGCTCTGGAAGAAGTTCCAGCTCGATAAATTTGAGAGGGACTTGTCGGAGATAGAAGAAGACTTCTACGAAATTGATGAAGAAGAAGACGAGTATCCGTTAGTTGAAGCAGCAGAGGCAGAAAGCAAAGCACGGGAGGCAGAACTCAAAGCAGTGAAGGCACTAGAGGCAGAAAACAAAGCTTCTTCCTTTAAGCGTCAGTTAGTTGAAGCAGCAAAGGCAGGACACGAAGCTGCAGTACGACAGCTTTTAGACCGAGGAGCATCTATAGATGATGCTCTGGCTGCTTCTGCAGATCTTGGCCAAATGTCAACAATGCAACAATTTTTAAACTGGGGGGCGGATATCAATACAGTAACCCGGTTTGGTACAGCTTTGAGTGCTGCAGCAAAGACTGATAACAGCCGTATGGTCCGCTGGCTCCTTCGGCAAGGAGCCGAAGTGGGTATTGCAGCGTGCATCCTTCAAAGCTCCGGTCAATCGAAATCTAAGGTGGCTTGGCTGTGCAGACTCGCCTCATCAGTACGAAACTCAACATATTTTGGCAAAATGGGACGGCTATACCACAATCCAGAGAGAGCCCAAAAATTTCGAATTCTCCACGGGAAGTTTGTCCATCAATATGTATTGATGACGAACGCAGCGCAACGCTCCTCTACAACTTTTCGAGAGCTGGGTCGAATATTTCAAGGTCACCGAGATACTTGGGAAGCCAGTATTAGGACAGTGCGAAGTATGGCTCGTGGCGAGCGACCTACACTTGCCAACACTATCGCCTATCTTTGTTTTGTGAAAGCCATTTCAGACACCCTTCAGAGCGATACTACGTACGACTATACCGAACCTTTTTTCCAGGATCTTGCTAGATGGGAACTTCTTTTCACGCAAGAATCAGATCGTGATGCTTACAGAGATGCAATACACTCTATGTGGGGCGTGGCGCTCAATGAAAAGATGTCAAGTGAGGGGCAAGTTGATAACGATTTGACTATGCGCTTCTTTTCACTAGCATCCACTCTGATCAGCGACGTAAGCGAACATTTTGACTTAGATAGACTCAACCGAGGTTTTGAACGAAGTCAGCACGCATGGCAATCGAGAAATAACCAGATCTCTTCGGACACCGACTCAGATATCGAATCCAGGAATCATATCTCGATCTTCCAAGTCTCTAAAACAAGCGGTCAGCAAGCATCGGAGATCAAGCATGCCAAGCCACCAGATCCAGATCTAGATATTGGCTCAAAGTTGGGCACTTTACGGCAGACAATCCACCACGATAAACCAGCTGTTCCTGATAGTGTTGTGATAATTTTGATGATGGGGGCAGCATTTTCCATTGTGGTCATATTCTTACAATGTTTGTTGTCCCAAACCTCCACGTAGACTTAACGCTTAATTGTTTACTGACTTTATTTCGTTTATGAAGGGCTACGAGATACATCTCTCAACTACAAATGGAGGCCCCACATATTCATCAACACTCTCCAACAGCGATACTGGAATCTAGAAACATACATGGGTTTGAAAAGTCGCTTTGGGGTGTACGAGGTGCAGCCAACCTACTTGAGTGAGGAAGAAGTCCTATTTGGTGATTTCTTTGACTTTGATAGTTTCGTATATGCTTGATAGATTATGGGATAAATGGAGGTTTACACAGCTGGAGTTTTTGGGTGCTTGATCTCCATTGCAGCCATCTGATCCAGATCCCGAACATGAATATCATATTACTTGCTCCCAACCAAACAATGAGTTACCTTCCATAGTTGCCATTACCGCCACCAACCCATTTCAAACCCACCCCGAGATCTCTCATTCCTCAAGATATCCCTCTCATAGGTCCCCTAGTAATTCCACACAGGGGGGCTAGGTTCAGAATTCCTTAATCTATCCCACAACATACTGTTCGCGTCCAATACAAAACCCAGGATGATTTGCGGGTACTTGGTAATCGCTCTTCTTTATAGGGGAGGATTGTTTGGCCGCAATAGAGGCATGGATCGGAATATACGTTTCGGAGGAAGTTATGCATACACCCTATCCTTGGGATAGAAGCCGGGGGTTTGTGTAGGTAGTAACTGTGTTTATGTGGGTGAGAGTTGTGAATGAGTATTGGAAAAACGTCGTTGCCCCTAAGGTGGGAAGATCCCAAATACCCATGTACAACTAACCCTTGGGAGTCATTGACCCCCTTTCAGCCTCTCTTTCCTCTTTAGTCGCTTGTCTCTCCTTATCAGCGATCCTCTCTTGACGATCAAGGAGATACTTTGTAAACTCGAGACCCTCCACGCCCATTGGGTAACCAAGTACAGTACTGTTGTCAAGTGCCGAATTGCCATTGATCTCAATTCGGTCCATGTGCGCCCACATGTCTGTTAGAACCGGTGCAGCAACCACGAGAGAATTCTTCACTGCCTGGTTGTAGTCAATTTTCCTGACCTTCTCGCGAACGTAATATCCAGACCCATTTCCTGACCGCTTGTTTCCATCGTCGCATTCAAGGGCTTCATCGACATCTGCCCTCTTCAAGCTGAAATTGCCATCTTGATCTACAGATCTTCTTAGTCTATGGAGAGACTTCGGCCTATGAGATAGAGGTAATCCTTGTGGGCAGCCATCTCTGAGCAACTTTGCAATTCTAAGTCCTTTCCCTTCACCTAATAGCTCCCTCAAACAGCTATCGATCCGATTGATGATCTCGGCGTTGACAAGAACAGCATCTCCAACGTCGCGGATTACTCCTACGCTGGCGACCTGAACGCGAAAAGAGAGATCCAGCTTCGCGCGACTCAGATCGTTCATAATCTTGGCCAGCTTTCTCTCTTCTTTGGAACCATGAAACAGCTGATGCGCAATCTGATGCACTTTGCCTTTGGTCCCCGGATCAATGCTATTGAGGCAGTCCACAAGTTCGCGTTCAATATCTCCGAGCTTCTTCAACTCCTTGCCAACAGCCTCTGTTCGCAAGTCTTTTTCGTCTTCGACTGCGCGAACCAATGATATTAAGTTGTTGAGTTCAAGGTCATGCTTTTCAAGGATGGCCGCCGTTTCTTTCTGGCGTTCGAAAGCCCTGCGAAGGCGTTCCATAACGGAAATGGCAGCTTCCAGCAACTGAACTGCAGCAGAAGCAGCGCCAAGAACTTCAGCCTGCGTAACCAGTTAATAGAAGCAATGCGATGAATGTCTTGACAAACTAGCCATGATTGTTTCGCCCACTGTTTATGTCAGATGAAAATTTATGAGACAAACAAAGAAAGAAAGCCTGGGGAGGCGCTCGGAGAATCGGGCAAGGCAAATTTGAGAAGTGTGGATGAACGAGGCTACGAGATTTGCAACCACCTCACCATGTCGTGTGACCGTTCTATGCACTTCCACGTGGCGCAGTACTCGGTCTGTAGTCAGGTGACTAGAGGCTCTTTGTATCCACCTTCGTGATCATATCTTCGTGTTTGAGGTTTCTGAAACCGAGTTTATATCCACGTCTCTCATCATGTCTCTCTTTCAGCCTGGAGCTCGTTCCCAGCCTGACTTACTCGAGTCCCAAGAAACACATGTGAAAAGAGTTATGGGAAGTTTCTCAACAAATGTCCGAGATAACACTGCCATGAGCAACTCGAATTTGTTCGCAGGGCCAGTAGCCGATACAGTGATCACCAAATATGTAGTCAAGTATGTATGCCAGCACCTCTCAGTGAGCTTAGCGAAAGAATGACGTATTCAACAAACCAATCAGTTACAACTTCAATCTATTCGTTGGTAATCATACGCGCCCCTTGGGTGGCAACTCTTTCAGTCCTGATTTGCCGTCACGACCGAGATCAGCTACAGCACCTGGTGGCGTCTCTCACCGCCCTCAACTGGCACCGAAAAACACACAAACTTCCTCGTACTCCGTTGCAGTATGTTTTGAAATACTATTCCCAACTGGAATACATTGAGATCATGCTGATCTTGACATAGCCCAGGATGAAGCAGCCCCCGATTCCACCGAAACAATACGTGACTATGCACTCAAAGTCGGACGTCCCTCAGATTGTCCTCGCTCAGCTTCGTTCCGAAGTCCAAGAGAATTGGATTTCCCGTAGGATAGTCTCGCGCTTGGAGCTGGAGCCCTATGACGAGGGCACAGAGAAGAGTGCTGTTTTCGATGGAACCCCTCTCAGATCGGCTGGCAAGGTCGTGGGACTCCACTGTTCTTCGGGTGGGAGTGGCAAGCTGCGTCATCATAAGTTTCACGTTATTCGTAACAGCTCTTATGATAAGTTTGACCTGCTATTAGGTGCTGATATCTTGTTTTGGGAGGAGAAGACGTGAGGCTTGGAGATAGAGGTATAGAAGAAGCCTGCGAGACTTTCGTGGATTGATGTTTTGGGGGCGTTTATTGTTCGAAATAGAAGCGGTCGGAGAATACTTTCGGTGTATCTGCACTTAACGTTGGAACACTTATGTGGAACACGATATGCGCCATTCGTGGTAACATGTGAGGTTCTTGCAGGACTGGATCTAGTCGGGCTGTGCTTTGCCTCCTTGGCGGTGTGCAGTCGTCTTGGCGAGTTCTTATAGTTGGAGCAGTCGACTGAGAATATTAAAACTCCGCAGGGGAATGCCCAGTGGACTCCCACAATTCATATTCTCTCTGTGTGTATTCGCACCCGTCAAAATCGCGACGTGTCGGACGATTCGAAGCAAACAATCCCCTGCTATTGGAATTCCAGCGCTACTAGTGGCAGAGAGTTCTACGGCAAAAGAAATGGTTCTAGTGCTGTGAGACACTCGTTCTTGTTCTTGGTTTCGTCGTGGAGGGACGGTTTTCGTCTTGTCTCTGCAAGAGGGCTAATTGAGCAGGATGGCCATGCTCGCGGGCTGGTTCCGAGGCATCTGCTTGACCCAGTTAGCTTCAAGATGAAGATTTTACGACTTATTGAGCATCCAAAACAGTAGAGACGGAAGGAACTATACTTTGAAAGGGTTCTGTTGAAGTGTTTCTTAAGACGAAGAGTGGAGTTGTGCTTCGACGTCGAGATTGGCATACGAGACACCCCTCCCCTGCTGGAGACGCAGTACCTACCCGAGGTGCAAGGACCCTAAGGTGCCCGGCCGACGCCGCGGCGTAGGCGCAGGGTCTTAGATCTGGCCCTGTCGACCTGCTGTTTTAAACATGGGGATTTCATGAACCCGATCACCAATCTAGGAACAAGCAGTGCTTAAGACAGGCAGCGTGGCCCCCATTGGGCAAGTTCTTGACGATTACATATGATCTTCACTATTCCGAAATGTCCCGTCCCAATCAGAGTATGAGAGGCATCTCAGAGATCGGACAAGGTTCCGTGCATGGGCAGTCAGGTTGAAACGTCTCCCCCACCTCAGCTGGGCGCAATGTTGCTGCCGAGAGAATACCTGTACAAACTTCAGTTCCAGTCATCTGCAGATGCTCTTCCATCACTATAGGACTCAAGAATAGTGTCCTTATCAATTACACCAACGCTGCCAGCTAGTCTGGCCATATCGCTTGCTCACCGAGACACAAGGCTGTCCCTCGAAGCCCCTCCTCCAACTGCGCGAATTATCGAATCCACCATCGATTGACGAATCCTTTTGAAAATTATCCATACCCCATGTTATACGCTATGGCGCCATGTTTTCAAAAACCGATCTCGCCAGGGCGCTCGTTCAGACGTTTCCCAAAGCAACAATGGATCTCCTCCATACCATTCCGGACGATACACTTCAGCAAAAACTCCAAAGAGAGTGCGAGCACATGGATGTGAACATCCACCAGATTATCAGCCAAGCAAGACATCACACGGTGCCTATATATCAACCCCCAACCCAAGACTCTGCTCCTATATCACCCCCGAATAGCCTTCCAAGCGCTGGGCTGGATCTACCAATACCAAGAGCACCAACTCGCACTTCCTTATCTGGGCAGTCCGGCACATCTTCTCATCGTGAGACAGGTCCTAGTCCAGAAATAATCACTGCAGTTGTTGCAAGGTTAGGAGTACTGAAAGAACATACACTGACGATGAAACGCTCCCGTATATCATCCGACTTTAGCTTCATTACCAAGAAGAAGGTCGCGCAATTGAAACTTTCTACCACTGCTTGTAATATAACTTTACCGACGCGGTCGCCTGCGGCTCATGGCTATGACACCAGGGTGACTCAGATGTGTCAGCTCACCTGGCTGAGAAGTACATCTGATAAAACTCACGATACGACGTGTCTCATCGTCCCATCTAGTTATATAGAGGCTGACTTCGAGCTGGGGCACAAGGATTACGGGTATTGTGCACTAGAAGACGATGGTTCGTAATAGATCTTTCCAGATTATTCTTTTATGCTGATGGTCCTTCAACAGCTCCCGACGACTCTCCTGTCGAAGCTGAAGACGCCGGCATGCGTTTCCACAGTTCGCAAAACAAATTTCATGAAATCAACGAGCCTTCGTTCCACCGCTCTGCGACATCGACTTCAGATAACCAGACGGTCAAACAATCAGCGACGATTCCTACACACAATCAAGGTCAAGGACGTAGACCTGGAGAGGGACACGCACAAAATCTCGTCGACGGCCTGATAAGAGGGCAATCCATTCGCAAGGGATCTCCAACACCTTCTCAGATCCCTCGTCCCTCCGCATCACCTAACAGAACTACTGGATCACCTACACCATCCCAACCGCGCGCCCAAGCCACCCCGGCCCCTTCTACCTCTTCCAAGCTCAGCCAGAGCTCGCAGCTTCTCGCGGTAGAATACAAGTGGGATGTCGGCGATGTCTCCACATCTGGAGCTCTGGATCTCAACGCAACTGGACCAGCCTTTCTGGAATTCTTAAAGGAGAAATGCGAGGATGATTTGGGAATGGATCTGGACCGGGAACACCATCGGGTTCAGTTCATGCCGGATATCGACAAGTCTAAAAGGCGCATTTTCAATCTACATAATGACCTGGTTCTCCAGCAAGAGTGGGTCGCTGCAGTAGAGTGGATCAAGAAGAATCATTCGAGCAACACGACGCAGCTTTACGTTGTGATCGTTGAAAAGCGACCGGGTGGGCGCACGAGAGTAACTTGAAAACATCAACTTCGACGTCGAAGGCTACTCTCCATACATTATTTCGACAATCTTAACAGGGAATATTGAGCCTTGCAATCACAGTAAGTCAACCTTCCTCCTACTTCTTTCCCATTATGAATTATTCCCACACAAACAGCTTATGTTCAATACGGACAACACCTCCCGTGAGTCGTTCCCCTGGTACTAGCACGGAAACATGCGCTCAACTTACTCAACAAAGCATCGGCTGCTCAAACCTCACCCAAGGACGTCGTCATGCCAAGACACCTTGAGCGAGAGTCCCTTTTCCAAATTCGCCTCCTTCACGTGAGCATATTGCTGCAAAGTGATGGTACCGGCATTCTCCTAACGCCTTTGCCGATTCATGAGGTCGAGCAAGCATCGAAGAAGAAACTAATTGATTGACATGGAGATATGAACTGGTCTTTTAGACGGCGAAGTGGAGAGATTGCAAGGAGCGTTATTAATCTTTGGGAGAGAAGCTGGAGGTTTATGTAGGTAGTAACGGTGTTTATGTGGGTGAGAGTTGTGAATAAGTATTGGAAACAAGTGAGGCCACTTTCGCTTCAGGAAAGGGGGCGGGGTGAGTGGGGCTGCGGACCGAGCCGTTTCTAGCGAGGAAGAAAAGGGGCGGAGAATAGAGCAAGAAGGACATGAGGGAAATGCGATAGAATCCTCGCTATACTTGATCGCTCTTTTGCTGAAATGGAGATGAAGAGGCTTGATGGGAAAAAGGCAAGGAGATGGTCACTTTAAAGCTGCCCGATTTGAGCAGCCCAAGACTCAGTTGACGGACGACAAGACAAGCAGTAAGATGAAGTCATCGTACCAGAAATATGTGTATTCTGGTTTCAGAAGTAGTCTATATACTCCATCTATGTGTGCAAATATCCTCCCAGTGAATTTTCAGTGAGAGATGTTCTCTCGGTTTCCCCAACCGAGATGGGGAAGGTAATCTTACAGGTAAATTCAGAATCCGGCGCCTGTGTTGGATGCCCATTGTATTTATCCTGCTATAAACTTTTTACGGACCATGAACGCCGAGGGTATCATCTCCTGATATGCCGGATTTACTGACCGTACTGTTGTTTTGAGGTTGTTGACCGCGTTGCAGTTTGCCCTTCTGGTGCAGGTTTGCTTTGTTCGGTAGAATACTCGAGCTATCCTAAACGTGTCGGCCTCGAATGAGGTGCTGCTGCAAGCAAATAGCTAAGGGTAGTTGA
This sequence comes from Hyaloscypha sp. PMI_1271, assembly GCA_021399465.1. Classification (NCBI taxonomy): domain Eukaryota; kingdom Fungi; phylum Ascomycota; class Leotiomycetes; order Helotiales; family Hyaloscyphaceae; genus Hyaloscypha; species Hyaloscypha sp. PMI_1271. Next base: position 69,295 of record JAJTUS010000160.1, on the reverse strand, counting down.
GGCTGTGAAAAGGGGCGAAGCCTCTATAGGGAAGTTGTGGCTGGCAGGACAGGTATGTAGGCTGCTAAAGTGACCAAGTCTTCCATACAGAGGCTAGTGACTTGACGAACGTCGCTTTTGAGATGCTGGCATGCCCGTATCAGGACGTGTAGTATGACGAAGAAAGTTGACGGGTCTGTCTCATTCTACCGCAAATTCATCATCTGATTCTTGGGGATCCGGGGAGACAACGATAGCAGGCGAGCTCGGGCCGTCGTTGATGCTATGGCGCTCAATACGACCTCCGCTGACACTATCATCAAAGGTGATAGAGGATCCAGATTGGGTTCTCATAGGGATGTGATGGCTCGTTGGTACCTCGAGTGTGGCCCGCCGTTGCGGCCTGTCTCCATTGGGACCAGAAGCGGTTCGTGAAAGGACGTTCTCGCCCGAGGTTCGTTCGGTGGGAAAGGTAGGTCTTCGAGGTGAGTGCGTTCGAGGCGAGGGGCTCTCGTCAAGATTAATCCCAAGTCCGGAGTTCATGCTGCCGCTGAAGCTGGGCGCTCTCGAACGTGATCGCATTCGAGGGGTGGCGTTGCCGTCGGCGTCGCGCCCAGGGTTAAATCGGTTCATGATGCCGAGGAGCTTGTCGTTGCGTAGCTCTTCTCCTGGAAGCGTCGGGTAGTCGAGTGCTGGCCCGCGTAAAGAGTCGTCCAAATACGTGGGTGTGGCGCTGCCGAGGCTGTCGCTGAGCCTGAGGAGAGTTCGGGCAATTCTACGTCGGCCACCTAAGTCTTGCATAGTGAACGCGCGCTGTAGCGGGTTTGTGGTAGAATCGGAGAGGCTTCTTCCAGCGGCGGCTGTCTGGGCTCTCCTCTCGATGGGGTTGATCGGAGGATGTTCTTCGGTTGATACCCTTACCCCGCCATTTGAAAAGCTATCACGCCCTTTATCCGTGCCTCGAGTCCTGACACGACGGGGTGGAGTTGGAGATCCGTCTCGGACTTCACTCACCGAAGCTTCGCGAGGATACGCCTCGCCACTTGGGGGCGTCTCGTCCTGCACAGACACCAGATCCTTGTGGACCTTGAGGTACAAAGACCCTAACACAGCGAGCCCAGTACCAGCCTACCAACAAATTAGCAACGTATTTCTTCAGGGCGGAGAGAGGAGGGAGCGAGCCGGGAGCATGAAACATCCTCCCGACCAGCGAGGAAAGAAGCTCGGGAAAAAGGACAGAGAAATAGGTTACCATTGGAGCCCACTGGCCGATAGCTGTCATGGGTTCAGTCTGGAAGTAGACTTGGTGACTAAAGAAGTTCAACTCGCCCATGATGAGGATGAAGAATACGGCAGCGCCATACACGGGAGCCTCGACGACATTGAGGATCCTCCTGATATATTTGTTGACTCTCGACATCGTCTCCTCGGTAGCACCATTTGTTCCTTCAATTGTGGCTAGCAAATCTCTATTTCGATTGCCGAAGTGTGACCTCCAGTTGATCTCAAGGATTTTGTTCCACATGGTGACTAGCGAGATGATGGCAGGGATACAACATGCTGCGGCGAGAAGCGTGCCCATGCCGAAGGTGATTCTCTGTGGTTCAGGGATCACGTAGATGTTGTTGGCAGAGTTTTGCCGAATGGGTGACCGCGGCCATGAGGTATCACATCTGAGCCCACATTGGGGCTGTATAGTGTAATTGAACTGGCCTGGATCAGTTGACATTGGTTGACCAAAGTTATCATATAGACAGGAAACTGGGTTGATCCGGAAGAACTCCACAGTCAAGCACAGTAACCCTTTAGAGAAACGTTGGTTAGCAGGCACCTACATATATAACCCGAGGACTGACCGATAAGTACCAGTATGGTCCATACGAAGATGGCGTTCCTTCCGGGATCGTTGAAGTAAGTTCGACTAAGTTTTACCGTAATCGGAGCGGCTAATATGCCTATGGCGCATAATTGGAACGCTCCGAATATATCCATGTCAACAGCATCTTGAGAGTTTTGTTAGTCATGAGACATATCAGAGGCATCTATGACCTACCGTCAAGGTGCAGAGAGGCCAGTACAATTCCGTGGAGGGCTGCCACAGCTGGGAAAAGCAATGCTGCTGCCAAGCAAGCATTCCGAAGCCACTCTAGATCTTTGCCAACCACACAAGCTGCTATTAAGATATCTGAAGTGCAAAAAATGGGTGAAGAGTCAGTTCGCAGCTTTCTCGTTGCCCCCGCGCCAAGCTTGCGGAGGTCTCTTGAGCGGTTGAATGGTTGAAAGGGAGGGGGGGAGCTCACAGTACAAGACCCTTGAACCAGGACCGTATTGGCCGCTTACGGGAAAAGCGCACACGACTTGCAAAGCCTGGTCTGCCTCAGTCGTGGCGTTGACTGCTGTTGCTATAGCGTTGCGACTAAGCAGAGTGGCTCCCAGCGCGGTTGAGGGCAGTGCTGGCATCGTTGAGAGTTTTTGCAGAAAGGCCCAGACACGTTGGCCAGCTCGGGTTATCTATTTGCTTGTAGCCAGGCATCAGTGTTTGCTGCGGAGGATCGACAGATGACAGAGGGCGCAAAAAAGAAAGTCCTTGTGCCCCTCAGATCCCAATCGATCGACCGTCAGCCGCAGCAAAATTCGCCCTGGATGTGATGCTTCGCTTAATGCGGTGCAGCGTGCACGCCTCACTCCATTCACGCTTCACCGCCCCGAGATTGAATCATTGACCGAGTAGCACTCATGCACAGCCTTGCGCCAAGCCAACGAGAAGTACATACTTGCCGCCTGCCTCACTCCCCCTCCTATCTTCTCTCCGCTCCTCCCCAGCCAACCCACGGGCCCACGAACGCTCAAAGGTCGACACCTTGCATCGAGTATCATTGTCCTGTGATTGCTTCCACAATTGAACGCACACTATTGCCAGCGACGTCTGACGGCCAATCTGGGCGGATGACTACTGCTGGACGGTTTTGGCCTTGTCTTGCGGAACGGCTCGGTACAGTACGCTCCCGCTTTTCAGCCACTGCAAAAAGTCTGATCACGTAATGCGGTCTGGGGCGCGGGGTGAGGTCAACGGCTGAAGCCGTCGGTCCTTTTTTTTCCTTGCTTAACACCAACCTCATCGTCGTCAGATCCAACTCGCTTTCACTGCCCTCTGGTCAGCATCTTGCTGACAGTGATGCTTCTAGATACGTGTGGCAGTCTAATCGCTCTCCCAGTCCCGGCCAATCAATGCCATAAGCTCTGCCCTCGGCGTGCTCGGAGGTCCATCCTTGATCGACCCTCAACCTCTCTCCGCTCCTCCACATAGTCTCAACAACTCGATGCGTTGTCGCTGGCCTACACTTTGAACAAAGTGGTTACAGATGGGCTACAACTAAGAGAAAGTGGCTCTCGCATTGGCTAGAGAGCGTGGGTTCCATCTCAAGCATCTCTCGATTAAAGCATCCAGATCTAGCATCTCTGTGCGAAAGGACTTGCCGCAATGGACGACCTTAGCGGCGTTAGCACAGACACCAGAGAAATCAGAGGCTACAAATCAATCTCAACGTTGATTGCCTTCATTCTCACTAGTAAGTGGATGTGATGGCCCTGCTAAGGTTAGATTCTAAGTGTCTAACTACTCTGCACAGATCTCATTGTGCTTTTCCCCTTTGATATTCCGATCTTCGTCCCTCGACCACTTTCGAATGCTTTCCTGGATACCCTGAGCAAGTTTCGAATTATACCGCCGAGGCGAGATCGCTCTCAGCATGGCGATACGGTTGACCATCTTGGCCAAGCCCAGTTTTGGGTACGGCTGAAGTTCCCAATGAATTTTGTAACGGCACCTTTGATAGCAGACCTCTTTCTGCTTGCCATCCTCGCTATCGGTAGAAAAGAAGTGCACGATGGCACAATCGGCGCAAACAGTATTCTCCCTTACAACATCATGATATTCTTCCTCACACTGGCATACATCGCCATCTCGATCGACGCGTCCGGCTTGATCAGGTGGTTGGCGTTCAAAGTGCTTCAAAAGGGCGGTGGGGTTGGACACCTGCTGTTCTTCTACCTTTATGCCTTCTTCTTCGCCCTTGGTACCTGCATTGGAAACGACCCTATCATCCTGTCTGGGACGGCTTTCCTCGCTTACATGACCCGAGTGTCAAGCAATATAGTCCATCCACGCGCGTGGATTCACACTCAGTTCGCCATAGCCAATATAGCTTCGGCTATCCTAGTCTCCTCCAACCCAACCAATCTCGTCCTTGCCGGTGCCTTTCATGTGACTTTTATTAAGTACACGGTTAGTAATTCTTGGGGCATTATTCCCCCTTTCCGAAATCTGGAGAGTAAAATGCTTATAAGACTTTAGGCAAATATGATTGTCCCAGTCCTTGTCACAGCCATCGTACTTTTCCCCTTTCTACTATACATCGTCTTTGCGGAAGAGACCCTCATTCCGTTGAAGATCGAGATGCACCAGCTCACCCCGGAAGAGCAAGCCAAGGTTCCCGTGAACCCTAACATTCCTGATGGTAGAGGAATCGCCGAAGAGCAAGAGAAGCAACACGTGAATGATGAACAAGGGAAGGTTCTATCGCTTGAGGAGATTATGAATCCTTTCGTAGATAGGAAAGGCGCTGCGTTTGGAGCTCTCATCATGTCCGCTACACTCGTCACCCTCCTCGCGGTCAACGCTAGTGACCAAGGCAACGGTGAAGAGGTGCCCGTCTTCTACATAACATTGCCAGCTGCCGCTGTTATGTTCTGCTGGGATTTGGGATCCGGGTGGATTGATCGGAAGAAGACGCGCGAGATTGCCAGGGTTGGCAGAGAAGAAAAAGAGAGGTTTCGATCCGAACAGGCAAGACTAGCGGCACCTGAGGATGACAACTTGTCCGAAACTCTACAACAGAGCCAGGAAGGCGCCGACGGAGGCATTCCATTACACCCTACTGTGTCCGAGAATGGCGATGATGCGGCTCCCGAGCTTGCATCATCTGTCGCGAAGCTAGTACCAAGAGACGATAACTCGCAGAATGAGCAATCGACCAGCGTAGTAAGCACGCCGGATGGCAAACGAGAATTGGATCGCCCAGCCTCTAGCCACCAGCCGCAAGCATTGAGCGGCGATGATGAGGAGAAGCGAGTCTTCTCCGAGCGAGTCTTCTCCGATCCAATCTCTGACGAGGTCGCACGGCAGCAGGAGCGTCTGACACTCGTATCTCTTGTGGAATCGTTTCATAGGTGGTGCCAGGAGACATTCCCGACCGTCACAGCAGTGTTATCACACTTGCCTTATGCGCTCTTACCTTTTGCCTTCTCCATGTTCGTCTTAGTACAAGGTTTGGTGACGAATGGCTGGGTACCCGTATTTGCCTATGGATGGGACCATGTATGTGATTCCTCGAGTTTACCTTGTCCAGTTTGAATGCCTCGCAAGTTGTGAGACGTTCGGGGAACCGCCTTTTGGGTGCCCCTGATTCGACATATCGATATTCCCTAATCTAAGTAATGCTGACTGGAAGTTATTAGTGGGTGAAGAAGACGGGGACTGTTGGTGCTATTGGCGGCATGGGTTTTATTTCGACAATTTTGTGCAATGTGAGTTCTCAGATTTGGTCATGAACATGAGCAGGATCAGCTAACCCTCATTAGTTTGCAGGTACCAACATTGGTACCACTATACTAATATGCCGCGTTATCCAAACATGGATAGTAATCCGTCAAGATGCAGGGCTGCCAATTTCCGATCGAACCTTCTGGGGAACGATATATGCCATGGCCCTCGGCGTCAACTATGGAGCATTCAGCACGGCATTCAGCGCCTCCCTAGCTGGTCTCCTTTGGCGGGACATTCTTGGCAGGAAACACATTCACGTGCGGCGACTCGACTTTGCACGCGTAAATCTCCCTATCATCACCATCGCAATGGTGGTTGGATGTGTAACTCTCATCATCCAAATATACGTGGTGAGAACCAACAAACCTTTCGATTCATAATGGCCGTAAAATTTGTCATTGATCTACACACCTCCTATCTCATGACATTTCAGTTCTCTCAATCAATTTGACGCCTCAGCGCTTGACGTCAACTCTACACAAAAGAAGCTCCTCACCGGAGGAAATAGTGCTCTAGAACCTATGACTAGTGGTTGTATCCTTGTTGGCTGGAGGCGATGACGCCTCGGGAAGGAGGGGTACCTCCCTGCCCAGATTTGTATGTAGTTAGAGCGGCAGGGAGGGGGGTTGTATCAAAACTTGCGCTGCATTGCACATTGGGATACCTGGTATCGCGCTCACGACTCACGAAAAACTTTTACCGTACTCAAGATTCCTGCATACCATATTTGATAGAAGTCATACATATTACGTTTGGGGAAACTTCCCATGTTCAACTGTTTGGTCTGCTTGATGTTGATGTTATGAGACAAGTTCGTGGTCGGTGTTGTGTTGTCTACCATCTCGCTTAGAAAAGAGGGCGGGGTAAGGGAAAGGTGCAAGTGCCTGAATGTGGACTTCCTGCTGTTGATGATTGATTGTTCACATAGCCTCTGGTGTACCTGCATGGGCTGTGATAAAGGGGTTTTATTCTCGAGAGGATGGCCGCGCTTGTCTGAAAGTAAAACGGGCCGGAGAGCCCTCGCTTATTCCGTATAACATTGTATCATTAGAGGGGGAGATTCCATGTCTTCCGTTCCTCCGGGCGGCAAGCGAAGAGCAGGTGATTGTTACCAGTTTGCCTGCCGTAGATCTAGGAGTGAAGTAATGGTCTCTGATGTCAGAGTGGGAGAGGCAAAGCCGCAGGTCCGGAGAAAAGTCCCTTACCTCGCACTTTTTCATGGCTTCAAGAAGAAAGGCTAGGTTTCTCGGCTGGCCAGGCTAAGCGGGGGCTTGGTTCTTACTGTGATAGTCTATTAATTATCGTATGCCTAGATGTGAAGTCTGATGTCAGAGCAAGAGGGACCACAAAGCCGCAAGTGCGAGTGCTCAGCTGGGGCCAAGTCTAGTTACTATAGCAACGCGAGGCGACCATATTTTGTGGGAATAGTTTCTTCGAGTTCTACCTTCGTTGGAAACACAGCCAGTGAATTAATGTCGCTGGGAGATGGCGGAAGGATCTCGTGGCATTCCTCTCTGTGGGGTCGGATATTAAATTTTCCTAGTGGACGGGTGATCACCGAGCAGGGTTGTAGGGTAGGTGAGGCAAATGGGCGCAATGTGAAGAGGAAGAGTAAGAGTAAGGCAAAGGACGGATTAGCCTAGATTGCTGTAATTTAGCAACGGCTCTTTACCTGACCTCGGACTTGATATATATATGGAAGCCCCCTATTAAACAAATGAAGCAGAGTCGAGTGAAGGCTCACTTCCCCGCTGAATTATAGGGTTATAGATTGAATCAAGAACTTTTCGCCAATTCCTCCAATGGGCTGCCTAGTGTAGTGGTTGTAAGTTAAAGTACCCCGAAACTGCATTGAATTGATCCGGCCTAATCACCATATCAGAGCACATCAGATTCTGACAACACCTTTGTTGAAATTTCTGGGGACACAGGTTCGAACCCTGTGGCGGCCTTTATTTGACGCTCCAATATTTTTTTTTTGCCATTCAATTCTCCGATTTTATATGTCCTCCCCAAGAATTTACTTGGGAGTTGGAAAAGGTCATCTCTTGTTTTGCACCTTTTATAGGAGTAGGAGGGCAATACGGAGGACGCGGCCATAAGTCTTGCAACTACCAGGGTTAGCGCCACTTCTCGCTTAACTAGCAGGGCCGTTGCATGGCAACCAGAGAGCGCTGTAACTACAGGCCCTTACAGGCCTTTGGAGGTAAGGGTATAGCGCACAGGCCCTAGAAACATCGCTAAATCTACCACTTCTTCAGGCTATCACATCCCTAAACATCGTTGCTAGGTCAGGCTAATGTGGCGTCCTGATGCTTGGCGCTCACCCCTGCCGGTTGCAAGACTTATGGCCGCGTCCTCCGTAAGCGAAACTGATTCAGGGGTGACAAGGGTCTGCTGACATAATGATCTGCTTATCTTAGTGCTGATTGCTCGGGGTTTCAGGCTGCCAACAACCATCAACAAAACGACAAACTAATCCTCACACAAACACAACCATCAACAGTCCGTATCTGTTACAACAATATGATCAAATACATTTGGCCGGCCGTCGTGGTGTCTTTTGCCGCTACTTCAATAGCCTCCTTTGCATCTCAAGCTCCACTCACAGATCCCACTGATACACTGGGAGGATCCTCTGATGCTTCTGGCATCAGGATCCTCACCCACGAGGCTCATCCGGACCACAGTCTGACCATAAAAGCACACAGTCCTAATAATCCATCAATCAACAGCGACGCGCCACCGACTGTGGCTGACATTTGCCCTGGGGCGACTTCGGGATACACGGGGTACCTGAATCACGGGGACAAACATTTCTACTTTGCTTACTTCGAATCACGCTTGAAACCAAAAGATGATCCCCTTGTCCTTTGGCTCAATGGAGGACCTGGATGTTCGAGCATGACAGGTCTTTTCATGGAATTGGGACCCTGCACGGTGAACGAAGACGGCGAGTCAGCTCGAGAGAACCCCCACAGCTGGATCAGCGCTGCCAATGTTTTCTTTCTAGATCAGCCAGTATGTTTGTGTTGACCCACCCCTTTGCACTGATAATAACACCCCAAACAGATCGGTGTAGGATTTTCTTACCATACCAATGATTCATATCATGGTGGAAAAGGTGGCACTTTTGCAGCCAGCGAGGACATCTACGCCTTCATGAGACTGTGGTACAAGGCGTTTCCAGAGTCGAGGTCACTGCCATTCTCCATTGCCGGAGAGTCTTACGGAGGTCAGCCCTCTCCGCCTGTAACCCAACTTTCGCTAACATAACTAGGACACTATATTCCCGTTTTTGCCTATCATATTAGTGAGATGAACAAGGTTGCCACGCTTGACGAGCAAATTCCATTGGAATCCGTCTTGATCGGTAACGGCATCTTTAGTGATACCAAGCAAGCCAGTTCGTATTACGACATCCCCTGCACCAATGTGACAGGGATTGGACCCCTTCTGGAATCAAGCGTATGCGAGAAAATGGCTGCCTCTGTCGGAAGATGTGAATACTTGATGAAGGCCTGCCACGCTTACCCAGATCCAATCATCTGTCAATCCGCCGAGGGATTCTGTGGTGAAGAGCTCGAACGGCCATATTTCAATTCAGGACTGAACTATTACGATATCAGTCGACCTTGTGAAGGGTAGGTCCTTGAAAATATTGCTTCGACTACATGTTCTCTCCCCCAGGAATGCTAATGGAGATCACCAGATACCTGTGCTATCCAATTATGAACTCAATCACTAAGTTCTTGAGAAAGGAAAAAGTCCGAGAAGCTTTCGGAGTCGACAAAGCAGCACCAGCTTTCGTTGGGTGCAGCAATGAAGTTGGCCGCGAATTCCAGAAAGTGAACGACTTCATCATCGACACCAGACCTTACGTTGCCAATTTGTTACATTCCGGAATTCGGGCGCTTATTTATGTCGGAACATACGACTGGATTTGCAACTTCGTTGGGAATGAGAGAGTTTTTGGGTCGCTTGATTGGAAAGGCCTTCCAGATTTCCGCTATCAACAAGAGAACAATAAGCAAGTTTGGAGCGGTGGCTTGTGGTGGGAGAGTGGCCCACTTCGATATGCGAGAGTGAACGGCGCTGGCCATATGGTCCCTTGGGACAAGCCGGTGGAAGCATTGTGAGTTCTTCGATTCATGGGTGGTCCCTTTTCTACCTAGACTAACGTTGAGCAGGAAAATGTTCAAGGCTTGGTTAGAGAAGAAGGAACTGGATTAGATGCGGAAGTCTGGGATGAGAAGCACAAGACTTGGGATGACGGGAGGCCAGAACTTGTAAGCTCTTGGTAGTGTCAAATTATCATGTATTGTACGCACTGATTGAAAAAGGCCTCGGGACCGATTTTCCAAACACGAAGCCGTCGTTTTCAAGCATGAGAATTGACCAATTAGGTAAGATTCGAGAAGAGCAATCATTCTAACGGGAGGCTATTAGTCTCGGGTGGAGATGGTTACCTGGGCAATACCGGATTCAATGTAAAAACTTAAAAGCGCCGTCTCGTGAGACATTTGGCAGGGCCGGACTTGATTCTCTAAAAATCATGAGATAGTCAAATATGAAAAAAAGCTCATAATTATCGGCATGGCTTCGCCTTCGCCTTCGGTCGAATCCTTTTCGTTTGCACTCTCTACACACCAACACAACCAGGGAAGCTCCCCAACCCCCGCAAATGACCGTTCCCCAAACCAATAAGCCCATGGCACAAATATGGACGAAATACGGGATTTCAGCCGCGCTCCATTCTTGGCACCAGGTCCTGAGACGTTGGGTAAACGAGAAATGGCCCGAATAGGAGCGCAAATGAAGGCCTCAGCATAGCGAGCGTGAGGAAACGAGTATCATTGATGCGAATATTATCACGGCTTGACGAGTGAGTAAGCCTTGACCTTGGCATTAGGCAGGTGAATCACATTTCGTATCTCCACCGAGTTAATCCGGAACCCGGACCGACTTTCCTGCGTTTAAATTGTGTTGTTGTGAAATTCCAAGACGCAGCTTTCAGTGAAGGTTTAAACAATCTGATGTGTATGTCCTAGAGTTTACTTTCCGCGATCTGAGTATATACCGAGTTGTGGTACATTCGGAGTTCTTCCCTTCTCTAAAAGTACCAGGAGTCGTGGGACGCCCAAACCCCTAATCATGTAACGATGCCCCCAAAGAGTGACCCCTGCAGATATAAGCCGAAGCGAAAGTCGATTTATTAGAGTCTGTCGATGGGATCCTTTTGAGGGGTCACGTGCCCGGCCCCTATTGCCACTCCTCGGTTCCTAGATGCTTCACTGATCGCTCTCCTATGAGTTCCTTTAATCCGAGTATCCCACTTCCACTCTCTTCTCAGTTTAAACCATCCATTTGGTCATATACCGTCCTGTGCAAGGTAGAGACAGCTGGTGATATGGCATTCGACAGGAAATGGCGAAGAATGGCGACGCGCCAGCCGAACCGGCTCATCGAATCGCTGCTGTTGGCGGCAAGACCCATGAGCAAATTTGCCGCGAAATCCAAGAGAGGGTCAATCTCCTCGAGGTCCAGGAGAAGGTCAAGAAAGCTGCAGCAGCTGACATGGCACTTGAGGCACTTGACAGCAGTGAACACATCAAGGCAACAACATTCCATAATGAACGCTATCGGCATTAGATGCGGGAAATCCAGGGCGAGTACGAAGTCAATCTGGATTATTTGCACCCGCGAGGGTCAGTAGCGCGGACGAGAGAATGCAACAAGGAATTTTCTGAAAGGGACGGGAAGGTTAAGTTTCTTTGATACAGACGGACCCGGTGATTCCCTTACGGTTCGAATCAATGAGTGAGTGGGTATTGCCGGACACTACTTTACAATGAGAGTCCTATCATGATTAAATGGTTTGTGGGAGTAGGGGAGGGGTATACTTAAGGGGAGGTGAGGTTTGAAAATGCGCATTCTGCGGTTGATGCGAGGCGAGGCGAGTGAGTCGAGAAAGACATTTGGGGAGCTGGGGGGTTTTGAGGAGTCTGTGAGGGAGGTGCTAGGGTAGTGGGTGGAGTTGAAGGAGAAGGAGAAGGAGGAAAGAAGGGTCTAAGGGTGACTTGCCCCTTTTTGATCATACGAGATGGTGCTTCTCTGACTATCTCCTGGCATTCTTGAGTAAGATGTAAATCTAACGTGTATTGCTTTGCTCTGGGCCTTTCTAAACAACTCAAAGGACGGGGACTCCTCTGAGGTAGAGAGGAAAGTGGATGTAGTTTAGGGTATAAGTAAACGCAAATCAACGCCAAGCCGCCGCCCGGCTCTATAGTCTTCACAATCTGACCCTCCCACCATTCAGCTCCTCCCAATCCTGTCTCCGGAACTCCACGTAGGTTCCATTCTTCAGCCAGTATAACTCATCCTGGCCCGTCTTGTCGGGATTGACGCCTTGTGATCGGACGACGTGCTTCTGTTGCTTGAGTGTCCCCGTGGTCTCCATATTCTTGGTGAGCCTCAGGAATAGTGGGACTGCGAATCGCGGAAGTTTAGCATGAGCATGCTTGGCCAAGTCTTGTAATAACCTATCGCTAGGCTCTTCTGCCAGAACGATGGCTACACAGCCTGCTCTACCATCATGGTGTGGCAACTCCACGCCGTAAACGTTTGCTTCGTGGACGGCGGCATGATTCCCAAGTGCTTCCGAGACTTCATTCGTGCTGACGTTCTCAGACTTCCATCGGAACGTGTCGCCGATACGATCGCTGAAGTACGTCCTCCCTTGATTGTCCCAAGAGACCATATCCCCAGTCCGGAAGTATGCGTCGCCTTTCTCGAAGACATTCCTCATGATTTTCCCTTCCGTCGAGTCTTTGTTATTGAAATAACCCTGGAACTTCAACTCGATCTGATCGGCATCCAGTTTGTACAACAGCTCGCCCGTCTCTCCGCGTGGAACCTTCTTGCAACATCCTGTCTTTGGATCTCGATATGGTGTCTCAGTCGCCCAGTCAAGTTCGACGATCCCAACTGCGGCATTCATCAGCAGTTCCGCAAAATAACCGTTCCGTCCGATGGCGCCCTTGGAGAAGTCGTTCCGACTGAAATTCCAAGTGGCAGATGATCCTTCTGTTGCCGAGTAGAACTCCGCAATGCCCTCAATTCCGAACCGTTCTTTGAAGCGGTTCCAGATATCGGGTCGTAGACCATTGCCAAAGGCAACTCGGACATCATTCTTCTGGTCTAGATTCTCTCCTGTTGCAGGATCCATTTGAGGCGGTGCAGCGAGCAGGTATCGGCAAGTCTCCCCAACGTACTGAATCACTGTAGCTTTACTGTCTCGGCATTCTTGCCAGAATGTCTTGGTCGAGAACTTCCTGCCTAAGGAGAAGGTGGCTCCCAGACTGAGCACATTACAGAAGCCCAGAATGGAGGCCGAGGAGTGATATAGAGGCATGCACTGCGTTCAGTCAGACTAGTAATTGAATTTTGAAGTAAACCAACCGTGTAGAAGACGTCCCGTTTGGTCATGCCCATCCAGGGCGGGACGAGCCCAGCTGCAACTAATATCTTCTTCCAACTGACGATTGCTCCTTTTGGAAGCCCTGTGGTACCACTGGTATAAATTAGGATTGCCATATTATGCGACTTGTCATCCGTTCGAACATCATCTGGTTCCCGGATACCTTCGGTCGAGACAGCCTCGGCCTCTAATTTTGAATCAAATATCTCGAATTGAACACTGGGAAGTTCATCTTGAACTTCTTGAGTGATGTAGTCCTTGATACTAGAATCCACCAGTACAACGGGAGTAGTCGAAACTCTGACGCAGTGTGCCAATGCCTTTCCAGTCAGATTGTAGTTGATGAACGCTGGCTTCGCACCAATCGCCCAGAGACCCAGCCAGATAAAGATGAATTTCTCGGAATTGACAAAGTCCATGGCAATGATATCTTTCGGCTTGATATTGTATCTTGTCTTCATCCATGTTCCGTACTTGAGAGCCGTCTGATAAACCTCCTTGTATGTCCATTGTCGGCCCTCGAAGATGAGGAGAATGGTATTTGCATGTTTGCCCAGCGCATGCTCCTCGAGTTTGTAGAAGACATTCAACCGATCCCTCTTCTCTTTGAGTGCAGTCGTAAATTGGGAATATATTCCATTACCGAGCCATGCCCAATCGTAGGAGAGACCTGTTCTGGCATCGAGGTAGGCAAGCGAAGCAAGGGCAGCTGGAGCTGCAAATGCCAACGGAACTGCAGCCACTGATGTTAGGTTGGAACATTGGGATCTGAGGTGGAACCGACCAGGCATGATAAAATAGAGTTGGTGTGCTATCGTTGGAGACGGGCTCTGGTCGCCTCTGGATTCGAGATACAAGCTGTCAAGGAGATAGCAAAGACTTCGCACTGGATAATGAGTGCGTGAGAGATCGAGATAAAAGATGAAGATAAGGGAACGAGAGCAAGCATATTCGATTGAATATGGCGGAAAGTTAACATCTTTGGGCTGGTGCTGTTGATACCACATACGTTACCTGCCGCCCTCGACCTCAGCCAGCCGCACTGGACTTGGGCAAATACCGAGGCATCAATGTAGTCGGACCGTGTTTCGAGAGCTCCCCCGCATCTGGGCCGAGGAGTCTTTCACCCGTGCAGACGCCACAGATGGTGTCGCATCGAAGTATTGACACAGTGATCGAAGTGAAGCGTATGAGAATTAATTCAAAATTCCTCCGTCAATATTTCATTGTCTAAGGTCAGGTTAGAACGGCTTGGCACCGAAGCTGACGGACATCACGTGACCAACAAGGGTTCACCAGCCGACAGCCCAATCCCACTTTCCGCCCAAGCTGTATAAAAGAATAGTTAAGGGATATTCTTTTATAAATGTTCCTATAATTGAGAGACCTGCTATTGGTGATTAATCTTTTTATTAATTTTTATACAATTTGATTAATATTAGTATCATAAATGGCGAGAGAAAAATCAGTTTTCTGCTTGGGTGGAAAGTGGGTTTGGGTGGTTGGTGAACCCTTATGCAACCGGCGGGACAAGAGACGTGATCGAGAAACAGTTGAGCAGCTGAACAACTCCAATCACGAGGCTGCCTGCTACGAAGTACGTTTGGAAGACTCCTCTGGTTCCACTCAGTTCCTTCAGACACCGCGATTGAGCGGCTCACCAATAATAGAACGCATTCTAGATGGAGTGCGGCACGGCGCCCGACGCTCATCCAGCCCACAGTTAGATGGCCTCCCCCCTCCCACGTCAGCACGCTTCCATTTTCAACACCCTTTTTCAATGCTTTCTTAATCTTCAAAAATTCGCATGGCAAGAGCTGTGGTGACCGAGGATTATTATTCTATTCTGGGAGTCTCTCAATCTGCGACGTTGGCTGTTATCAGAGAAGCCTACAAGAAATGCGCCCTGAAGTACCACCCAGATAAGAATTTGGACAATGGAAGAGATACAACAGCTGCTTTCCAGCTTGTCGGGTTAGCTTGGGAGACTTTGAAGGATGCGACCAAGCGCGCCCAATACGACCGAGAGGTTTATGTGAGGCTGCCAAAGCCAAAGAGGAAGCGAGGGAAAGATACCGAGGTTGAGGTGGAGGCTGAGGCTGAGGCTGCTCGCGCCAGTAGGAGAAGGGAAGAAGTTGATCGCGATGCGAGGGCTCGGTGGTCTGCTGAATCGAGTCAATCGACCGGTGAAGGACAAGCCCAATTTGAGGAAGAAGCTGCACGCTGTGAGAGGGCTCGACAATGGAAGGCCAGCGCTCGAAAGGATTACTTGTCTCGACTTCAACAATGGACTGACTTTCGGAAAGGACACTTACTAGCTGTCCTGGAATGTCAGCAACTGATTGAGAAGCATCAAACGAATTTGGATATTCAGAACAAGGAGGATGAGGAAGAGGTCGCTCGGAAATTCCAGGATGCAATCGAGCGGTCCAAGTCGTCGGGCCTCAAAATCGAAGACCATAACGCCACCCTATCAAAATTGCTCGAAGCTAGACGGATATACACCGCACGACTGAATGAGTCCATTGACAATTCCCGAAAACAACTTAATGAATTACTTCTTGTGCTGGAGAATGACAGACGTCGGTACGAGAGCGAAGAAAACAGGGTCCGAGAACAGAGAGTTCGAGAGGCCTTGGAGATACTCGGTCCTCGCGATTTGCATCCTTCGGTGTTCAGCTTCATCGACAGACGTGGACAGGCAATCAACAACTGGAAAGCTCTTTCCAGGGTCAAATGTGCCACCAACTTCCGCACCTCGTTTGAGCCATCGGAAGGCCCATGGCACCAACCTGGAGACTTATGGGAACGTGTCGTGGGTGAGCATATCTGTGGCAGATGCTACCAACGTGCCTTTCATATTATCCCAGAGTGTGGACCGGCGAAGTGCCCCTGTGGAATGATTGCGTGCACAAGTTGCTTCCGAGATCTCCAGCTTTTGAGAGAATATGCAGAGTTCATCACAAGCACCGATTCCCAGAGTAAAGAGTCGATATTCGCGCTCGATTTTGTTTTAAACGGGAGGCCGAGAGGCTTTTGGAAAGGCAAATCGGACTATTTTGGATATGGTTGCGAGTATGATGGATGAATGTCTAGTGCGGCTTGGCGTATTGAGGACATTTCCCGAAGGAGATTATGGGTCTGAAGCACTTTAACGGGAGTTTTTTCCCTCCAAAGATAACAGTATTTATGTCATGACTAGACGAATCAAGGTTGGGAATCAAGGACACCCTGTTCTGTAGCCTTCTCTCCCGACACAGCCTCGTAGTTCTACAGCCTCGTCCTCCGCGTCGGCGTTTCGAAGTTCCGTGCTCATCCCCAAAATATTGACATCTGGCAACAGTTGCTTTCAATCACGAACAGCTCCACGATGTCAGCCTCGTCACAAGCTCCAATAACTTTTCAACCTGGGGCCAATGCTGACGATAAAGACACGAAGAAAAGCGAAGATGTGCCTGCCAACGCGGTGAGCGCCACGCCCAAGAAAAAAGAGCCACCTCCTGAATCGCCAGAGAGCGTTCGCCAGCGGATCTATGTGGTTCTGTCCTTCTGGGCCATCATATTAATATTTGGGCTGCCAATATGGTGGAAAACAACGGCAATATACAGGGCGAGGTTACCGTTGGATCAAATGATGGATTGGGCTGACGGAAGAGTACATCTCCTCTCATCAGCATGGAACTCCAAGCTAACTGCTCCAGGCCTGCCGACCAGTATTTCCCCTCCGAATATCGATAGAAGCAGACTCTTTGCAAGACCATGAAGCGCAGCATCTCCTGCGAACGACCCAACATGCGTTGGACGACTTGAACGATTTTTCAGCGCATCATTTGCGCTTAGAACTCTCTCCCTCTAATGCATCAACAGCCGTGACTGGACTGTCCACCGGAGGCGTAGAGAATGAGGAATTGGCATTGGTGATAAGACTTCTGCCAGGCACGACAACAAAAGCGGATCTACAATCCTATGCCCCCATACTAGACATTTATTACACCGCGAACCAAATCCCATCAAGCTCCTCCTCATCCTCCTCGCTGGGCAACTATATTGCGAACAGACTGAGAGGGATGTTTGCAGAAGAGCAAGCAATGATTTCATACCTCCTATCTACCAGCTCCGCACCTCCGGAACGAAGTCCCAAAGCATTGGCGCCAGAGGTCGCCGAGTCCCTAGCGAAATGGACAACGCGATCAATGAAGTACTCCCGCACATACCACCTCACATTCTCACTCTTCACGCCTACCGCTACCCCATCGTCATGGGACATCGCGTCAGCGCTGGAAGAACACCTGAAGCCATTGCTAGAAAGCTTCTCCTCAATCTCGAACTTCACAATCGACACCCAGGTCCAACTCTATGCCACACCAGGGGTAAGCGGCAACGTCCTGAAGAAAGAAGACCTCAGCGGCTTCATAAACGCCGCAGAATGGCCCCTCAGTCCCAGTATCGGTGGCGCGCCAACCATCAACTTCATCATGTATGTTGGAGATATGGAAGTCGAAGGCGGCGGGAAGAGCTGGCTGATCCCACAATGGGGAGGCGTGGTCATCCAATCTGATATCTCTGATCTCCGACCTGCTATGCTGATCTTCTCCAACCAATTAATGTCATTACTTGGTGCGCCGGAATCAGGATCCCTTCCCTTGCGTCTGATGACGTTAGTTCGTGTTCGGAGCGCAGGCTTGCTCCTCAAAGCAAGCGGGACGATGGGCAGTCTAGCACGATTAACACTCGCGTTACCGAGTATCAGTATCCCTCGAAGTGTGGCGGATGGGGTTTATACGACTATTGAGCATTTGAGGAAAGCCTGTGATGGGCTGGGAGGACAGGAGGCCCTTGAGAATGCGAGGATCGCAGAGGAAGCTGCGGAGAAGGCGTTCTTTGAGAAGAGTATGGTGGGGCAGGTATACTTCCCCGATGAGCATAAGCTGGCTGTTTATATGCCGCTCCTGGGGCCAGTGGGCGTCCCACTAGTGATGACGGTGTTGAAGGAGGTTAGGGCGTGGAGGAAACGGAGCAGGGGGAGTAGGTAGTTTGTCAATTTATTGCCATGTCTGCTTGCTGGTTGCCACATGCAGTGTTTGTTGTTTCGGCTTACGTTTTATTTGCCATGAGTAAGTGCAGATTCTGCGGAAGTGTTCGTTCATTAGTCGCGCGAGTGCGTGATATATAAACGCGTTGCGTAACTCATCACTTCTTGCATTTTTCAAAGGAAATCTGGTCGGGGTTCAACCAGCAAGCGGACACCCGCTCTCTCTTACTTCACGCATCCTATATTGTCTTTAGTTGAGCCGACTCGTAGAATAGACTTTGCAGGAGGCACCGCACCACTCACCCACAAGGCCCATTTACGCACACCACTTGAAAGGATAGGGGAGTTTTGGATTGCTAGCGTATGGACTACAGTCGGTCCGATCCAAACACGACAAAACGGGCCCTCTTTTACGCCCATAATAACTTTTTAACCACAAACCTAATTAATTTATACTAAGTAATACGATTATAGAATAGAAGCAGGCGAAAATTACCTATTAATTAGATTCTTAATACTATTTGTGGTTCATTCATAATTAAGGCCTAAAGTACACGGACCCTTTTTGCTTTATTGATTTTCGACTATACAAAACGCGAATATATTTGGTCGCTTAGGTCACGTGAGCCCGGACTTTAGGGAGAGATCACGGCATCTCACCAGCCTTATTATTAATAAAATAATAATAATTAAGCCCTATAAGCTCAAGTGAACCTCCCTAAGTATTAAATATAGATTTTTCTAGTATCATATATATTATATATATAGTGGGGCTATAATTACATAGGTTTCAAGCTCACTTTTAGCTGAACTAAGTCCATAAACCTAGCTATTATTTAGCTACCTTCTCTCTCCTGCTTTTGTATATTATCCCATTCGTCTATTACCCTTTTAGATATCGTTCTATGGCGTCTTTGCTTCTTTATACACCAAGTAGCTTGTTTAATACTCAGTACCTTCCTATATATATCTATCCAGCGGAACGTACGATTACAGAACCTCCGTATAGTCTTAATTGAACAAGCTTCAAGTACCTCTACTACCTTAGCTTTAGTATCTGGAAAGCTAGTCTTCTTTACTTGACGATATCGAGTTTTGCTATACCCCTAGTATATCTTAATTAGGTTGATTTCGTAGTAGAACTTCGGTAGAAACATAGCCTTATATCCCTGCTCTATAATAAACTCCTTAACTTGACTCTTTTCCTCAAAGAAGTCCTTGTGATTCGATAGTATACGAGCTAAATAGCACGTTTGTTCGATAGCGGGAGGATATTTAAGGGGTATAGTGTACTTAGTACCCTTTGGACACTTAAATCTTAAGCTAGGGATATTACACCCTCGCTCAATGAGAATCTATTCCACGCCCTTAGGCTCTCTTTCTCTATTCGGATTAAGTTACCAAAGGACTTATATAGTGCCCTATAACCCCGGAATCGTATACTCTAGTAGGAAATACGTATCCCTCCTATAGGGCTTGATTTTACCCTTTTAAACCCCCCCTAGTATCTTATTTATAGTAAAGGCGTTCAGTACACCTTCGCTATACGAAGCGTATATAGAAGACTAATCAAATATTAGAATAGCTATGTAATTAGGGTACTTCTATTCAAATATATTAAGCGTTCTAGTGATCTGTACTAGTAGTTGCTTTGTATCCCACCAGGGGTCCCTATTTGAACCTAGGTATATAATTTGCCGGGTATCCAAACCAGGGTCGTCTGGGATAAAAATGCCTTTATCATTTAGTACCCTAATACGTCCCTTAGGGCCCACAAATTCAGAATCGTGAATTAGCCTCCCTTTACTCTTTCTTGGCATTTTTTGCTAACTATCTACTAGCTAGAGACTCTTTTTATAGTCGAAACTCTAGAAATAGCTCTTATCATAGAAGTACATTACGTGCACCTAACCTCCGATCAGGAGTAAAGGTTAAATCGTATACTATATACTAGCTTTATCCTCCTTATACTAGACTATATATACTAAAAGCTCGTTTATTAATAGTAAAAATACCTCTTAACGATACTGAATTACATTAGGTCGTTCGTGTCTATCCACATAAAGCCCTTTCTTAGTCTTATAGTGATAAAAGCCGAGCCTAGGGAGCTATAAGTAAGCTATACTACGAGCGATTAGCCTTTCGATTATCGATAATAATTAAGGTAAAATCTCCTAATTAACGGTATTTAGGAAATTATTTAGTGATATCGTTCTAAGCTCTTAATTAATTAACCAAGTTCGATAGGCTAGAAATACGTCCTCGTTATTAAGATAAGAGGTACTATCTCTTTTACCGCCCCTAGCCTCTTACGGAATACTATACTACTATCGATAGTAATTAAATAACCCCCTGATTCGTCGAGCGAGCGTCTTTCTATCGTTAAAACGATGATTACTAGAGGCTACTAAGAGCGATGTATCGATTCTTCTAAGCTAATATTACCCTAGCTTTAGAAGCTACTAGGTATATTAATATAGCAGGTGTAAGTCAGCGACTATACGGGAGGTATAGGGGTTATCTATTCGTGCTAATTTTATATCTATATCGTTAAGGACTTCCTAATAAGTCATTCGTACGTCTAGAGCTTCATTATCTCTATAGGTATCTCTAATAAGAGTATCTAGAAGTAGTTCGTTCGCTCTATCGTCTTTATCTTTAAGCCTTTACTCTTCCCTTAATTACATATCCCTAGGGATATTAATTAGCCCCCTGATAATATCGAATTATAGCCTCTTTTATTTAAAAGAGGGTATAATTATAGGGGTCTTAAGCTTACTAGACTACGCTATAGCTTGAGTATCTTTTGCCCTCTAGTTATGTGTATGCATTTGTTGAGTTCTCAATAGCTTTACTAATTCCTTTATTAATTTGGAGTAATACGAGCCTCTGGAAGCTAGAAATAGTCTTAGTATACTTATATTATAATATAAAAATAAGCAAATAAGTAAGGGACTTACTAGTTTGTTCTATAAGTCTCTGATCTCGCTATGTACCTATAGGCTTCTCTAAAATAATCGTCTCATTACCACTAATAAGAAGCTTCTGCTAAACCCAATAGAGCGTCGAATCTTCAAGCTCTTTATTACTTAGTTCGATATCTGAACTATTAGAATCGTCCTCTATAATAGAGGGTTTCCCATACCGTTCGTTAATAGTCGCTTAGATTATAGCTTCTTTAGCTATAGTGAGAACTGTGATTAAATCAAGGGTTGAATCAGCTCGCTTACGTTTCTGAAGGCTTATAGAGGTAGCCATTGGAAGTATTTAAAAGGAGTACTTAATTGAGTTTATGGTTGTTGAGATATTAATATAATCGTGGAAGAGCGGTCAAGTTGAGGGGGGCAGTCACGTGACAATAAAGTAAAAAAATGACTATACAAAACGCGAAAATATTTGCTCGCTTAATTGCATATATTATAACTCCCTTAATAATAAAGATATTATAATTTTGAGGGTATAGAATCAATTGCTATAGTATATAGTATAGTTCTAATTAATACGAT
Organism: Hyaloscypha sp. PMI_1271; assembly: GCA_021399465.1. NCBI lineage: Eukaryota > Fungi > Ascomycota > Leotiomycetes > Helotiales > Hyaloscyphaceae > Hyaloscypha > Hyaloscypha sp. PMI_1271. The sequence continues at coordinate 47,693 of JAJTUS010000160.1, read as the reverse complement.
TAATATCAATTAGTGTTGTGGTGGTTTTTTTTTTTTTTGTCGTGTTTGGATCGGACCGACTATAGACAAAGCAGGTGACCGTGGACTCCTCCCGAAGTTTGTAAGCTGTGTGATCGGAAGGGCAGGATGGCTATGGCGCATAAGCTCACCATGACACTTTGATATTCCTCTGAAGGCAGATCGCGTTTAGTAGGCCGGCGCACGCCACTTTCAAATCTCCAGTGAAAACTTTGGCCAACAGCGGGCTTTAGAACACAAATCATCTTCACAATGATGCTGCGAATATCTAGAGCCTCAAGGATGGGCATATTGGCAATTGCTATTGTTGATCTAAAGGACGAGTGTTGTTTACATGACACATGAACCAGGTCGCACGATCAGTGTACTCGCGCGGGCCTAAGCGAACAACAACGTCCTCTCCCCCTATCTCCTTATTTTCTCGCATCACAAGCCTTACCTGATTCCTTGATCACTGAACGGGCCATGACATTACGTAAAGTCAATCTCATATTGCCACGAGCAGGGGTCTCAAACAGTGCTCGATCCGTGCTCGAGTTCGCAGCTCTGCAGACGTACATTTCGTAGGGTGCCTCAAGACCCTCAATCCGTGCCACCTTCGTCTTAGGCATCAGCTCCTGAATTCTCCACTCAAGCCTTCCACGGGACTCTCGAATCGACCAGGCTTCTCAATACCTCCCTTTCTGAACGGTGAGTAAGTTAATCAATTTCGAAGGCTTCGTGTGAGCCGCAGGCTACAAGGGTATCACATAGTCTTTTAACTCATTTCTTGTAAAAAAAAATTACAGCGTTTGAAAGTAAATATTGCGACATTTTGGTGTTCGCGCACTCGCCAAAATTGTTGAGTAAAAAACTCAGATTGATGAAGTTGTAAAGGATACTTCATTGATCTTAGTTGAAGGAGAGGCTACAGGGGTTCCAATACGTATACACTATAGTGTATACATAGAGCTGCGGAAGCAGTGCTGACTAATAACCATACACCCCCCCCGGTCCCCCCACCAAAACTCACTCCCACCACAACACCAAAATGATCGCGCATCAACTCCTACTGTAGTTTTACTGGCAATTAATACGCGTACAGCTAAGTTATATTATAATTATAGATAGACCATTATCTGTATTAGCCTCTCTATTACTCGTACTAGCGCCTCCCCGCTTCCCCCTCCTATTAAGGGGGTATAAAAGCTTGAAGTATGAGCGCTATAACTTAGCGATGTGTGTGCTGTAATTTAGTAATATACGTACTATAGCTTAGCGGCGTGGGCGCTATAACTTAGCGATGTGGGTACTATAATTTAGTGATGTACGTACTATAGCTTAGCGGCGTGAGCGCTATAACCTAGCGAGCTATGTGCTAGAAGTATCCACGGGCTAAACCCCTACTAAAATACCAAAACCACGAAACTTACATAGTTTATAGTATAGTTATTAAAGAGAAGCTATTTATACATGGGCACATTCAAACTTAAGCACACTATAGTAAGGAATACACTATAGATATTAGATGTTTACAGAGATACTAGTAGCCGTAACCTATGGTAGAGCCCGACCCGCATGGTCACGTGACTGCACTGAATATTAAATTATCACCGAGAAGTTACAGCGCCCACGCCGCTAAGCTATAGTACGTACATCACTAAAAGCAAGAGAAGAAGCCTAGGAGTTAATAGCCTTTGGACGTTTTAGTACTACTAAGGTTTCTTTAAAATCGCACTTGTATTTACGTAAAACTCACAGAGAGGTAGCTAAATAGAAGCTTTTCGCGATTAATGCTAGTACTAGGCGTTTGCATTTAACCCTACTATTAAATCTCTACTAAGACACTGTATGTATCCCCTATTCTCAAATACAATTAACCCCCCTTTAGCTTACGTGGCTCATAAGGCAAGTCCTATAGATTACGAGGCACATCTCGCTCACTATCCGTATCCTCTCTACTACCTCCTATATTACTCGAAATATTTGTATCCCCCTCGTCCTCTACCCCTCCTTTAGTATCCTCACCCTCCTCCTCCGCTACTACCTCCTCTCCCTTTCCCTTATTCTTTACCTTCTGATCTTATATCTGTTTTTGTACTCGCTTTCTGTATCTTGTAGGCGGTCGAGGCTTTGGTGTAAAGGGTTTTATAGATACGGAGCGAGGCTTTCTAGACTTTGTAGGATTAGTATTAAGTCGATAGAAAGTATAGACTTTACTATTGTTATTATACCTGTAGTTTATATAAGCGCTATCGAATTTATCTTCCAGAACTATATAGTATTAGAAAGGGCCCCTCGGTCTCTTCTTATTACTATAAGTAGCATAAGCTTATGAAGGTTCTATGTCACGAGTATATACTAAGCTTGCCTCCAAATTCGCTTTACCTTTCTCTAATCCCTTTAGCTCCCTACCCTAGTGTAGTTCAATCTCTCTAACTTTAGCCTTATTATTGATTCGCTTTACTACATTAGTAGTATTATCGGGTAGTATAAGGAGATCGAAGTATTGTTGTAGAGGAGTAGTAGGAGTAGTAGGAGGAGGAGGAGGAGGACGTGTATGAGGAGGGGGTCGAGGAGCAGAGGGGTTTATTAGTTAAACGTGTCGACGGGAGAGGATATCGTGGACTGAGTCTAGGTCATCGGAGGGCATATCGTAGATATTATCCTTCCGCTTATTCGCACCTTTGTCGCCTTTTCTACTACCTTTGTCTTTACCAGAGCTATTACCTGAAGCCATATTTGATATATCTTTGATAGAAGAGAGCTTTGGGTAATAGTAGTATTATATGTCAGAATCAGAGTTATATTTGAAGGAAGTTGTAGTTCAGGTTAAGATTATAGCTAGTACGACTATATCTTTGTATTCACCTTTGAGGTATGAATATTCTCAGCTATACTAACTCACAAAGCTCAGGCGTGCTAATAGCCAAACTATGCTCGACCCGTATAGTTAGCTGATCTACTTCTAGAGTCCTAAGTAGATTTTTAATAGAAGTTATATAAGTAAAGGGAAGTAACTAAAGGATATATTCTAGCCTATTCCCTAGTACCCCCTCCTCAAATATCTAGAAATACTCTCAAGCTAATAACAAAGTCATATAAAAGTAGTCATATGATTACGCGGGTCGAGATAATAGGATATACTAGTAGGGAATATATATTACTATTCGCATGTAGTACACGCTAGTCAAGAAGCAAATTATTTCTAATCTAGCTACCTCTTCACTATATTACTAGTTATATTTACCCTTTACCTTTTCGTCCTTCCCTTTTTAGTAGGATTACCCTTTAAATCAAGTTCATACTATAGTACTAGACCTGCCAGAATCTCACAGTTTTGGTCTACTAATTCGTAGTAATTAATAGACTTCCTTGAAGTACTTATAGCGCTTTGTATTATATACCCTGCCGTATTTACAAGAGATAGACTCCTGATTAGCTATAGAAGCCTCCTTAGCTTAGTCTCAGGACTATGAACTTCAATTAGTATAGCTTAATAAATAATATAAATTAAATACTTGATAATTACATCACAGGTATACGTATCCCTCGTAGTAGAGGGGTTAATTGTCGACCTAATCGGGTAAGGTATAACGCCACCTCGTCATATTACTAGCTATTAGGTATAGCTAATCTATAAGCGATTCGAGTTAGCTTTGATATCCTCGAATTTCTATATATAATATAGTCCGCGAACTAAAATAACTCCATATCTAGTAATACTATAATTTTACTTTTAATACAGAAAGAATCGCCTTATTTCGGCGTATTTAAGTATAGTAGAATTAGTTTTTTTGAATATATTATTCTTATATTATAATTTCCTAGGAATACGAAGCGATACTTTCTCCTGAGGGGTATATATCCTCAATGAATAGTAAAAGTGAATATGGAAATCCGCAATAATATAATTACCCCGTACTAGCTCCTTCAATTTTCTATAAAAGTATGACTCTATTCCATCTTCGCTCTAAAACCTCTATCTTTCCTCTATATTTTTTCAACTTCGCTATTAATACTACTTCGCTATTAATACTAAGAGCTAGTATCTAACTACCCTCCGACCTTCCCTTCCTCCTCCTCCTCCTCCTCCTCCTTCGAAAATCTCCTCCTTCAACCCCCTCCTCCTCCTCTAAACACCTCCTCCTCTAAACACCTCCTCCTCTAAACACCTCCTCCTTTGAGCCCTTCCCCTTTGAATTCAAGTTCAAAGGAGGAGGGAGTTGAAAGAGGAGGGGTTCAGAAGAGGAGGAGGAGGAGGAGGAGGAGGGAGAGCTAGTACCTGACTGCTACTCCTAGTTCACTTTTGCCTGGAATACTCTACCTCCTATACTATAAGTCCTTAACCTACTTACTCCTTAGAAAACTGAATATTACAAGTAGATCCTCTCCTTTACCCTCACATCCTCGTAAGCCTTCGGGCTATTACTAAGTACCCCTATTCTTTATTTATTTGGAATATATACTAACTTCTTCTAGTAGGAAATAGCTCTTCTCCCTCAGATTTCAATAACTCCTCCTCCCCTTCTATAATAGCCACAACCTCACACGCCTTCGGGCTGTTACTAAGTACCCCTCATTCCTCGTCTTGGAATATATACTAACTCATTCTTATAGGAAATAGTCCTCCTCTCCTTCTTCTCCCTTATAACCTCATACGCCTTCGGGCCATTACTAAGTACCCCCGTTCTTTGTTAATTTGGAACATATACTAACTTAGTCTTTAGTTCTCCCCTCTCCTCACCTCACCTCCGACTTCGACTTCCTCACACGCCTTCGGGCCGCTACTAAGTACCCCCGTTCGTTATTGATTTGGAACATATACTGACTTAGTCTTTAGTTCTCCTCCCCTCTCCTCACCTCACCTCCGACTTCGACTTCGACTTCGACTTCGACTTCGACTTGCCCTCCTCGTACGTGTGCCTAGTTAGCACTGGTTCTTATAACCCATAGTTGGGCTTTCTATTTATTTAATACCCGGGTGTTTTGTTTTGCGTACTTTACTTCTCTTTTATCAAACTTCCCTTTTATTATTTTGGGTTAGGACTTAAATAGTATCTACCTCGGGCACTTCTGTACTCTTTATAGTAGCTACCGCGAGTCTTCCTATAGATTGAATTGTAGCGTGGGTGAGTTAGTGTATTCTCTCTTTATAGAGAAAACCGCTACCTAAAGTCCATATAAACGTCCCAATTATCCCTCGAGTTGAAGTATAGGCACTCCTAATTCCTATTAAATTAGGTGTAAAAGGATAGTAGGCGCCTTTAGGCTAGACTATAGTACTAATACTCTCTTCTCTTCGAGTTGAAGTATAGGTACTCCTGATTCCTCTTAAATTAGGTATAAAAGGATAGTAGGCGCCTTTAGGCTAGACTATAGTACTAATGCTCTCTTCTCTTATACCAAACTTGGGAGACTTATTATATTCGATAGGTGCTCCATAGCCCAATGCCTTACGGGGTAGTCTAGAGAGGGGTGCCTACTTTGTGATCTCGTCTCACTAGTTAATAAGTCTTAGCCGATAACTAAGGAACTTATTAGCTACGTAGTTATACAGGTGGCGCTATACAACGAAAATCAGTGCTTGCTATTAGTGGTCGTTAGCTTTTCAGTAGTCATTAGCTCGAGTTACGCGGGTAATACCGTATAAACTCTCACTTCAAATTTTCTGTCCTAGGCTTCGACTCGGCTTTATTACTAAGGAGATCCCAGGAGCTTAGGTATCTTTGGAAGAATTAGTAAGCTTTTTAGGCTTATTGAGGCCTTAGTCTCAAAGGTGTTAGTCTAGCTTTCTCACTCCCTATTCCCTTCGGGGGCTTTCTAGGTAATAGTTAGGCTCTCGGGAATCGTATACAAACGTCAGAACGAATAAGGAGACGTACTACATAAGTCCCCCTAAACAGATTTTGGGTTTCCTAATCTGTAGCACTAGCCGGCGAACTTTGATAACCTCAATAGGTCTTGAATCGCGGGCCTAGCCCTTAGATTCCCGCTCAACTTCGGGTTGAGTAGTCTATAACAGCTTACCTATTATAGAACGTATTACACTCTTGCCCTAAAGAAGAGTACCGGGTACTAGTAATAGTCCGGATACCCCGGGTGTCCCTTGAGACTCTTCGTGAGTCTCGGGCCCTAGGGCATTTTTACAGCTAGCCGATTCTATGAAGTCACGTGACTACGCGGGTCTAATATCAGATTTGAAGCTTTTAGTAACTTTGTATATAGCTATAGGATATATCGCTTAGTATCTCTAGTATACTCCCTCTCAAGCCTCTCCTATAGCTCTCCCCGTGTATTCTTAGTATACCTCTAGCTATTAGTATTAAACTCGTCCTAGAGAGTATTAAACTCTTCCTCTTCTCGCCTTTCCTCATTATCTAGCTATACCATAATCTCCTCATTTGACTAATTAGCTTTCTTAGCTATAATAGTACCTATAAGATCACGTCGTTCCTTAGGCATATAAAACAGCTACTCTTTCAAGATCTTTGGTCGTAGTATTTCCTATTTCCGTGCCTTGCGATATCCGATTAGTCGTATAGTAGGGTACTAAGCTAGCCAGGTAGCCTTTTCAGCTAGGTAAGCTTGTATTAGGACCTCTAGTCTATCTAGTAATAACTTCTTTGGTAGTTAAGGCCGAAGTTCTAACTACGTGGGGGAGATAGTTGATAGCTAAGGCTAAAGTTCTAGCTATATGGGGGAGATTATTAGTAGACTTAGTCGTATATCAATTAATATTTGTGACCCCATAGGTGATATAATAGGCGTATATATAGCTATAAGGGGTACAAAAGCCGGAATTGATACTGTAATTGAGACTATTGTTATAGGTCCTATAAGTGATAGTAGTTAACTTGCTACTACTTCAATATCAAGAAGTCTTTGACTTTGGGAAGTAATTAATACTTAGAGTTTCAAGGGGTAATTATAGCTACTCCTTGTATGGCCCTGTATATGGCATACTGAGTATATAGGTAATTGCTTTACAGGTTACTCTTCCCCTCTAGACAGAATACGGCCTATATGAGACACTCGTACGTTTACTATACGCTGTCTACTAGCCCATAGCAGATCAAGGAGTGGCTATAAAACACTCGTACACTCCCAGTACTAGTACTCATAGAAGTCTAAGGGAATAAGGCCTCCGGTAGCCCTCTTTATATCGCATATATGTACACAAGGTAACCCTATTACACGTGTAAAGCTACCCGTACAAGGATATAATAGTAGAGAAATAGACTCGAGATATTGTTATATAAGCCGGAGTGTATACCAAGTAACTACTCCAAAACAGCCCTGATATAGCTTCTTATCTATATCTATAGGTGTACGGTCTCGTTGTATTACTATACGGTTTGAAACTATAGTAATCTAGTTAATTACTATCGCCTCAATATATAACCATAACGAGTATAGATCTCCTTTACTCTTCTTACCTCTAAGGTAGTATTTGATATAGGCGTGTATACCTTTAGCTCGAGAGGTAACTCGTATACTAAAGTATAGGTGTTGATCTATCTAGGCCATTATAAGACGCTCTCTTTAGCCCTCCCTTAGCCACTCATTTTGAAGGTAAGAAATACATTCTTGTGTCCTTACGTTTGAGTATTGAGTCTTGAATACAAGCTAACAGTTATCAAATTACTCAATTATATGTGCTTGAATGACTATACGCCATATAGCCTGAAAAGCCTCCTAATCATCATTTCCAACTATACTCTTACACTTAGTAAGAATATATTAATTAACGTGCCAAATACATAGGAGTATAGGTGTAGAGGGAAATACCTCTTCTGATACATTCTTCTGAGCTTGATCTCTGTCCATAACTATGACCCTAGGGTTGATTCCAAGCTCCTGAAAACACCGGAATACCTATATAAAGTCTTGGGTTATTTCGCCTAGAAGGAAGCAAAAGCCGATTAAGAACATTAATCCTAAGCTTATAATACCTGTCAAGTAAATTAGTATATATACTAGTATAAGCCTGAGTTTTTGGAAAATCTGAACCTTTTTAGTTAAAAGATTAGGAAATTAACTAAATAGCTACTTACTAATCATATAAAGGAGTAGCATATTAAACTTGTTTGTTTTGTACGTATTATTAACTAATACGACGTCTTAATTAGTTTATACAAGTTGAATCGACTCTAGATAAGTAATGAAGAGGTGACGAGTCCGGTTCTGGACTATAATATTAATTTTGAAGTGTATTCCCTTATCCTTCAGGTATTGGATTAAGGCATCGTTCGCAGATAAACCACGCCTCTGCTCCCTTTTAAAGGAGGCGTTGAGGTTATATATATCATATAGTTAAAGTAGGGTTGTCGTCGTCTCGCGGAGGTATGTAATTACTTGACCTGGCTTACTTCCTGTAGATATATTAGCTCTCTTGATTTCAATATATAATATATTAGACTTACCTGTATCGTATAGAGATCTAGCCTAGTCTATCTCTGCTGGTGTAAGCCTACGGTGAGCTAGATAGGAGCTAGTTAACTAGCTTAGAGGATGATTGTGTATACTATATATAGTGCTAGGCCTATAGCGGACTTCCCACTCTGTATCTGTAGTCTGTATAGCTACTATTGAGAACTGGCAGCCTGTCTTTCGGGTAGCTATTCGTCGCTTACGGGCCTAGAGGTAGTTCTTTGGGTGATTATCTGGCGGCAGAGACCCGTATCGATCGCAATTATAGAATATCTTTATTCTGGGGCCGTTGTTGATCTTATTAGACCGTCCAATTATAAACGCATAGTAATGCTGTACTGCGAATGCTTTGATTACTGCATATAGCTCTTCTTTAGAGCTATAGGTAGCTTCCGGAGGTAGTAGCATGGACGTGGGCTGAGGAGGGGCCGCTGATAGGTCGGGCGATGGCGAGAGCAATACCCGTGGTAGTGATACTACTAGTGGTGGTGGTGGTGTTGGTGAGACTAATATAGAGAGTCGAATATCCATGATACGGGTTAGCTACGTGCGTATTAATTGCCAGTAAAACTACAGTGGGAGTTGATGTGATTGCGATGCGCGATCATTTTGGTGGGAGTGAGTTTTGGTGGGGGGACCGGGGGGGGGTGTATGGTTATTAGTCAGCACTGCTTCCGCAGCTCTATGTATACACTATAGTGTATACGTATTGGAACCCAGGCTACAGGGGTTTCAATACATTGACGACCCGTCGTCAATTTAGAGCTGACTAACGAGCCTACCGACTAAAGTCTGTGTTTTTAGGGCATTTCGCTAAGAAACGAACCCCATAACTATTTTGAATGCTTTTATTTTATATTCGGAATTTGATTTGAACGCCTTCTAAACTCAATCTGGCTTCTTTTATCGTGTGCGCTTGAATTATATAAGGCCTTAATTTGTAGTTGTTGAGAAATTGTGAAGTGAAGTAGGCGACTTTGGTTTTGCGATCCCTGAAAATATCGCTAAAAACACGGACTTTAGTCGGCAGGCTCGTAAGCGTCGCACCCCACCAAAACTGACACCCTACGCATTCGCCTAGCTCACTAAGTTATAGCGCTCGTATCACTAAATTACAGCGCTCGCATCGCTAAATTATAGCAGTCGTATCACTAAATTCCAGCGCTTGCATCGCTAAATTATAACGCTCATACCGCTAAATTATAGTACTCCTATCACTAATTTATAGCGCTTATACTACTAAGCTTTTTTACTTATTACTAAGAGGGGGAAACGGGGGAGGGGGAGAGGGGTACTAGTAAGAGTAATAGAGAGGTTAATGTAGAGAGTTAAATATTTGTAGTTATAATATAACTATGTCCGGCATGTATTAATTATAAGCAAAAGTATAATATAAGTGGATGCAAAGCGGTGCGCGCAATCATTTGGGTGGTGTACTGCGTAGGGTGTCAGTTTTGGTGGGGTGCGACGCTTAGTCAGCTCTAAATTGACGACGGGTCGTCAATGTATTGAAACCCAGGCTACAGGCCAGGGCTGACTAAGCTGAGCTAAGGCACGTGCAGCGTATGCGTAACAAAAATGGGCCCTTAGAATCTCATGGAATGTTTTACAAACACGTGATTTTTACGCTAGTCAAATAAGCTCATACTCCGCAGCCTTCTCAAAGAAGTCATTTCCATCACTTTTGAGTGTCAAGCTCAGAAGGTAACTCGTTTTAAATGCTTCTGTTTTCCTGCTGATTGCCTCTGCAATGCCATTCTGGAAAAGAAGCAAAAAGGCTGAGGATCCGGCCTCCAAAGCGAAAAGATTGTCACCACTAGTTCCTGATATCTGCAAGGCAGATATCGAAGATCAACGGGCACATTCTCCTATCCAGGGGCCATCATCGCATGGTAATCCAAAGGTCTTCTCTGATTTGACTCCACAGCAGTTGGAGAACTTCAAGAAGGACTTTGGAAAGGAGTTCAAGCAGGTTAAAGTTGAAAAGTTCGGCTTATTTATCTTTTCCGACCAGCCTGAAAGCAACAAGGATGCAATCGATATAGTCGCTATCCATGGACTGAACGGTCACTATATGAAAACATGGCAAAGCACCACCTCGTCTGGCGATGGGGTCTTGTGGCTCAGAGATATCCTCCCGCATCAAATTCCCCAAGCTAGGATTATGTCCTACGGATATGATTCCTCGGTGGTATTCAGCAAATCAACTGAGGACATTTCAACATTTGCAGATGGGCTTTTGGAGGATTTGATGAGTAGGAGGCAAGGTCAAGTGGAGCAAAGGCCTATTATTTTCATTTGCCATAGCCTTGGCGGTATCGTCGCGAAGAAGGTAGGTGGCGTTGTCTGGCAAAGTCATACACTTGACACAAACTAATTGGGGGTATTCGTGTCTCTAGGCTATCATCCGTGCTCATGAGAAATCTCGCTATCAAACAACTCTCGATGCGATCAAAGGAATCGCATTTTTCGGTACGCCTCACAGGGGATCAGCTCTGGCAGACTGGAGTACGCTGGCTAGTAATATCCTAAGAGCAGCAAGTTTTGGTGTAAATACTCAAACACAGCTCTCAAAGGATCTGAAGAAAAACTCCAAAGTTCTTCAGGAAATTTCAAAATCGTTCGTGGAGCGAGCTAAAGACCTGCAACTTGTGAGCTTCTATGAGACTGAAAAAATGGACTTTATGAATTGCAGAGTATGGGTCTCGCCTTTGCTTGATTTGTACGTAGAGCTGATATTTGATTAGGTTGTCGAAGAAGAATCCGCGGTTCTTGGCTTTCCTGATGAAGTTGCAATTCCGATCAAGGGGGACCATAGGACAACATGTAGATTTGAGGCACACGATGAACAGAAGTACCGTAAGGTCTGGACAAACCTTCAGAATATGGCGGGATCCGCGTCTTATCTAGGTTAGTAAGTACTGCACACTGGGTCGCCATACCCGCACTTACCTAATTTCAGGCCGGACCGCTGAGGACATCGCTTGTCTTAAAGCTTTACACACTTCCAATTACATTTCTCATAAAGACAGAAATCCGACAGCAGTACCGGGAACGTGCCAATGGCTCTTGAATCATGAGAAATATCTGGCATGGCGACGAGAACAAGCTTCGAGTCTGTTGTGGCTCTCCGCTGACCCAGGCTGTGGTAAATCTGTCCTTGCATCGTACCTTGTAGACAATCTCAAGAATGCTGGCAACAGACTACAAGTTTCGGAATCTGTATGCTATTTCTTCTTTAAAGATGACAGCGACGAGCAGAACAACTCGATGTACGCTCTATGCGCCCTGCTTCATCAGTTGTATAACTCCCAGCCAAGACTACTCAAGCATGCAACTTCGGAGTATACAGCGAGGGGTAGTTCCATGTTTGGGCAATTCGACACGCTGTGGAATGTCCTCATGAAGTCCGCCACAGATACAAACTCTAGAGATATCATTTTCGTTCTCGACGGGCTTGATGAATGCGAGTTACAGACCCGCCGACTTCTTCTCAAATCTCTTTCGAGGCTCTACAAGACGAGCAGTAAGCATTTACGTGAAACGCCATTTCTCAAGACTATCATTGCAAGCCGTCCGAACAACGATATAAAGGCAGCTCTCGATGTCCTACCAACAATTAGACTGCGAGGCGAAGACGAGCCCGAAGCCATCAGCAAGGACGTCAATCTTGTTATGCAACACAGCATCGAACAGGCAGTATTTCGAGGTCTACCACGAAGTATGCTAGGTGACCTGGAATTGGGTTTAATCCAAGGTGCAGACCGTACATTCCTGTGGACCACATTGGTCATTGAATTGCTGGAAACCAAAAAAGGAGCCTCTAAGAAGGAGCTTCTCGCAATTTTACAAAGTCGAGATATCTACCAAATCTACCATCGACTTCTCGAAGAAAGCTCCGATCAGACTCAGGCCAGAAAACTATTGGAAATTGTTGTTGCGACAGCAAGGCCACTAACACTAACAGAAATGAGCATCGCACTTGCGATTCAGCCGGCTCACAGTACGTTTAAAGATTTAGAAGACGACATCGTTCACAATTTCGAAGAGCGTGTGAAAGCACTTTGTGGAAACTTTATTCGGATTATTCGCTCAACCATCTACCTTGTCCATCAGACGGCACGAGAGTTCCTCCTTTGCGATAAGACAATGCTCAAATTACAACTCAATCAAAACCTCGGGCAGTGGCAGCATTCAATCCTACTTCGAGATGCAAATCGGATGTTGCTCGAACTATGCGTGCATTATCTAACCTTTCTGGGCATTAAGATTAATTTTGCAGAATTAGATTCATTCGATCATACTCTCTATGCCCATCTATTTGTCGAATATGCTGGTAAGTACTGGACCTATCACTACATAGAGGCCAGTTTGCGGTCAAACGATAGTCTACAATATAGATGCGTACAGCTCTGCAACCCGAATGCACCAGGCTTCGCGAGGTGGTACGGTTATCATCACGCACCGGACGCTCAGCCCAAAGCAACCAATCCAGCGACTAGACACCGGGAAGTCGCCATGCAGCTTGGTTTGGGGCAAGTTGCTACACTGATAGATCGTCTGGAACCAAAAGAAATCGACTGGGTCGATGAGGAAAAAGAAGAGAGCTCGGTGCTGCGCTCCGGCTCTATGGGAAGTTCCTCCAAAACTTCGGTATCAAACCTGAAAGGTATTTGGACTTCGACATCACTGGAGACGCCAATGAATCTGACAGCCATACAGTACCATCTACAAAACCATCGACGAATTATGACAAAAATGGAGTACAACAACCACACACTATCTCATTAGGCTTCCGATCATCTTCTCCACTTACCATGACGCTTGAGAACGAACAGTCGAAGAGCGTCCCTGGGTTCAAGTGAAGAGCAACGTCCTGCTACCTCAAGTCCTACCCTGCCCGGTATCCACTTCATTATTCCACCAGCCTCTTGCACACGGAACATCTCTTCCGCATCTGTCTGATCTGGATGTACTCAATCTGAACGACATGGCAACTCCATGCGCATATGAGATGACAAATCACTCTATGCTTTGGATAGACTGATGATCACGGATTTTGGGCGAGGCAGATGAGCCAGAGGTGGTAGAGCCAGAGCCAGAGCCACAATTTGCGCGTGCTGCGAACGAGGTTACCAAGGGCAGGGAGAAACGTGGCCAGAAGGGTAAGAGTGCTGCGTAAGAGACAGATGAGCCAGAGCCAGAAGTGGCGCAGGTGATCGATGCGCCAGTGCCAAGGAGGGCAACCAGTTGCGCGGATGATATGAGACTGTTACACGAAAGAATAGAGAATCGTTTCTCATTTCCTTTAGTTCGGATTTGGTTTTTGGAGGCAGGAGTGATACTATATTTTATAGTCGGATATAATTAATGTTTGTAGCATTCTCGGCCTAGTAGAAGAAGATGGAGTTATGGTTCGCCTGCAAGTCATTAGTAAGCAGTCTTTGTGTCGAGGCTAGACTCTTAACTCAAATCTTTGACACCAATTCGCAGCTGTGTCCTGAAGAGTGTTCCACCTCTGCCAGTGGACAGCGTTGTGGCGGGACCAAACCATACGGCCGTCTTAGAAAATCGGATATTGTTGAGTTGCATTGAAGGTGGCACAGTATAATCCGTGGTTGCAAAGGCATGTGGAGTGATGATACTTTTCACCATGATCTGTCTACCCGGAGGGGTACGAACCTACTGTAATGAAATCGTTGTGCCTGCTACGAGTTGATTCCGCTAGCCAACGTAACGATCTCGCGAACAAGACTAACTTAAAAGTTAAAGCATGTTTCGTCTGAGAAGTCTTCACCACGGCAGCCTGCTTGTTACTCGACGTAGTAAGTTACCAATTTAACTCTCCACTCCCTCGCCAGCTCGCGACGCCATACCCGTGTGTGTGTGTGTTCGTCGTCTGCGCGGTGCACAGCCGTCTCGTACAGATGCAGCTAGAAGTTCGACTTGCGTTAACTTTCCGTAGGAAGAACCGCGTGAATAGCTAGCACCTTGACAATAATGGGAATAAAGTTATACAACGTCGCGGTTAAGGCGTCGGGGAATGAAATGCCGATGCAAGCGCGAGGATAAAGTTCCAACAGTCCCGCACCGAACGAGTGTTAAAATGGAAATGGCGCACACTTCCCGAATACGACTAAGATTCGTATTCGGGAGCCAAGGGGAGAAAGAAAGATCGGCACGGGGATTACCTCGAGTAAATTATGTATGTGCAAATGGGCAACTACATTTTGGAGAGGAGAGCATTCTTGGGTTTATGCAGATAACGGAAACCTTCTATCCGGGAGTGAAAGCCGCCCAGACCAAGAAAGTCCAACTTTAAAGAACTGTCTTTTCCACCTACTTCTCATCTGAACCTGAGTATTTAAAGCAGGCCCTTTTCTTTCCCAGTGCGTTTTTTGAGCTCTTTTGCTCACAATTTACAATTCAAAGTTCAAGCCAATGCTCTTGATCCAACTCCAAAATCACATGCACAATGGTAGCTCAATCGAAAATGTTCTCTACTAATCTAAAATACGTTGCTTTGGGGTCTCCTTTGCTCCTAAGTGCTGCGGCCTTTCTCGTCGTCTTCTCATTCATTCGTTTTCTCTTGAAATGTTCCAAGAGGCTTGATTTACCAATAGTCGGAAACCTGCATGAGAAGGATCGCTGCAAAGCTCTGATAGAAGGCACGGCAAAAGTAAGTTTCCATTTTCAGTCTCAAAATACACTCAAGCTCCATAAATTGACTTCGGATAGTACCCAGACAGCCCGTTTATAATTCCAACTTCACCACCACTAGTCATCCTCCCAATCTCCATTATCGACGAAGTCAGAAATCTCCCCGAAAACAAGGTGTCCTTCATGAAAGAAGTTCGCCGAGCCTTATCCTCAAAACATACAAGAATTGGGAACGAAGGAGAAGAAGTTGCGCGATCCGTCAAGATCGATTTGACTCGACACATTGCTAGTACCCTTGACGATCTCCAGGAAGAAGTTCGGTATAGTTTTGATAAGGAGTTCGGACCGTGCGGGGACTGGACCCCGATTCCTGTTTATAGTAAATTAGCACGTATCGTTGCATTACTTTCTGGACGAGTATTCGTTGGGCGACCTCTGAGCCGCGAGGAGGAATGGATCCAAGCTACGATTATGTTTACGTTCTACAGTGTTCAGGTAAAAGAAGCGATTAACGCATATCCTGAATGGACACGGAGGATCGCTGTATACTTCCTTCCGGAGGTAAAAAGCTTATGGGAGTTCAGAAAAAAGGGTGGAAAACTACTTCGACCGATCTTAGATGCACAAATAGCGAAGGAGGGATACGGGAAGATCCACAGAGAGGATACGGAGGACGAACAGGGGACTTTCATATCCTGGCTCTTGAAAAATACTACGGATCATGAACGTTCTGATCCACTTGTTCTGGCGAACAATCAGATGGCTTGTAAGCTTTCGAACTAATTATGAGGAGAAGAACAAGACTAATAGCTGCCTAAGTATCCATGGCTGCTATCCATACAACCACTATGGCGGCCACTGCAGCAATCTATGACTTAGCTGCTCACCCGGAATACATCCAGCCATTGCGAGACGAACTCCAACAGATTATTAATGAGGATGGCCAAGATATCAACGGAGACGGTTTCATACGACTCAAGAAACCGTGCATGTCCAAGCTCTGGAAACTCGACAGCTTCCTGAAAGAAAGTCAACGCTTCACCCCGCCTCAACTTAGTAAATCATACCCCGTCCAGTTCCGAGAAGTTGTTTACTTGCTGACAGCTCACGTAGTAACCAACGTCCGCGTCACAACTGCCCCCCTCACCCTCTCAACCGGCCACACCCTCCCAACTGGCACCCGAATCGGCTTCGCCGCCTATGCAATCCAACACTCTTCCCTAACCCCAACCTTTTCCTCTACCCACAACCCGTCCTCCAAACCCGTTTCCCAATTCGACGGCCTGCGCTTTTACAACCTACGTAAGATGCCTGGGAATGAAAATAAACATCAATACGTAACAACAAGTCCTGATTCATTAAATTTTGGTCACGGGAATCATGCGTGTCCCGGAAGGTTCTTTGCCAGTAATGAGATCAAGGTTGTGTTGATTGAGCTTTTGAGGAGCTGGGAATTCAGGTTTTTGGAGGGGAGGGGGAGACCGGAGAATGTGTTGGGAGACATGAGGTGCGCCCCTGATATGAGAGAGGTGATGGAGTTTAGGAGGAGGAAGGTTTAGTTGTACCAGAAACGCTGGAACATTCAACTTGGACAATCTCGGTTGGCGCTGATATTCTACACAGGTCTGGTACCCCTAACTTGGAGAACCACAACTAGGGCTCAATGTTTTACGCAAGTCTGGTACATTCAGGCAAAGGTGTGAAAATCAGGCTGTGCTTTTATTTCTGTCTAAAAGCTCTGTGCTTTATCCATTGTCCCTGCGCTCTATGTACAATTGAAACCATCGCGGCCAATTAATATAGAAATCAATGTCTTCCCATCCACTCTTGGATCTCTCCAGATAAGCCGATCCATAGCTAGGCCTTGGTATATCCTCTTCCACCACAATATCAACATCAAACCTGACCTTCTTGGCGTATTGTTCGGGTCGGGTTGTGTCTGCCTCCCTCTTTGCTCTCTCTGCGTAAGCCGATCTAAGGATGCCCCTTGCTCTCTCTTCTCCCACATAGGTACCAACTTTAAACTCCGGGACTCCCCTCTTGACTCCCTCGCTGGACCCCTCGGGTGGGTTTACTTCTACCTTCCTCTTGGATCTCTTCCGATGGACCGATCGGACCTAGAACCCAACACCAAACTTCAAACCCATCTTTCTTGCCTGCTTCACCATCTTCTTGACCAAATCATACCGATCAATTCCGGACGGGCAGAAGTGCGTGCCGAGAACCCTCAAGACTCCAACTACATCCTAACACATCTCGGCCAATTCCTCCTCTCCTCTTGCCTCCCAAACACCGCCCTTCCTCTAGCTTGCTTGAATCAGGCAAACCACCATCCAGACATCCCAATCCCCATAGACCCAATCCATATTCCAGCCCCCCTTATCCATGCACATTGCCGCATCTTCCTTGCCTTGAAGGGCATCCATAGCAAGCTGAGCAAGTTGTTTGCTTTTCCAACCCACCTCACTGTTCCCAGCCAGTCTGAAGTCGTAGTAATCATTTAATAATTACAAAGCATATTATCTTTAAACTCGAGCACACGAAATAAAAGAAGCTAATTCGAGTTTAGTGACCTTATTCCAAGTAATTATATTACAAGTTAAAATTATTAAAGTTCTTTTAGAGGATAATTATTAGAGAAATGCCCTAGAAACACAGACTTACTCGATTATGCTCATTAGAAAGGTCCTTATCTTTGGTTATACCCTTATTGGGCCGGGTCTGTACCAAAAGACCTAGCCCCCTAGAGCTATGTGCTAACTAAGCGCGCATGCTAATGGTGTTAATAAGGCTCAAACAATCAACTGATAGAGAAAGAAGAGATGAAAGGAGTTGCTGCGGTGAGAGAAGCGCGAGTGAAGGGGTTACATTTGACTTCAGATTATGGCTCGCGAATTTGCTGCTCATCAACATTGTACACGAAACACCTAACTGACACTCCGGCAAAATAACTTCAATGACTTGCCCAAGCAACATTTCCTTCTTCCAGAACCTCGTACCTTACCATAAGCAACATTAAGCCCTAGCCACGGAATACTGCACTGTATATACGGCCCATTATACGGAACCCGTATCCAACAAAGCCAAGCCTGTGGATTACCCACCTAAACATCGAGGTCCTGATATGCGAAGAACATAACACACCCAGCCTTTCGATAGCACAGGGTGGTGCACTGTTGTCGCATGGCCAGGAACTTGTCTGTTAGAGGACTAATATTTTGAATTGGGAGGTGATCTGGGGAAATAAGACTAAGTATAAAAATGCAGCAATGCTGAACAGCAGGGGGAAAGGCTTACCAGAATAATGGTTATAAACACAATTTTGAGCAAACCACGGGCGATCCTGTAGGTGTAGTCCACGGTGACAATTGCTCGCGGCTGGAGAATCGTAGTGGAGAGCGGCATGACTTTTGTCAAAGCGGTGAAAGTCGATGATGGGATTATCGTTGTGAAAGTTGTCATTTGCTTTGTTATGGTGATGTGGGAAATCGCCGTGGTTGATATAAGGACTAGCGAGGGCGAAGGGCCAAGGAAGCAGCTGCATACGTGAGACATGATTGGGAGTGCGAAGCTTGTGATGACTGTTGGTGCATATGTGGGGAGGGTGTCCCCTTCGGCTCCTCTTCGGACTTTTTTGCGCTGGGTAAGGATGGTATTAATGCTTTTCTGGGTTATTAGCCCATTGGGAGGTGACACAGCAGATTTGCGGAGATAAACCCTTGATTCGTCGTCGTTTTGAAAGCCAGAAATGTTGAGCAGAAGGGTGATGTTTTAACCGACTCGGAGTTAAAGGCGGCATTGATGATTTTCAGGATTGGTGAAGTGCAGCTGGGATAGGGACCGGCAGGCCGAGCTTCAAGATTTTCCCCAATGAGGGGAGATGCATTGACGGGTAGAAAAATCAAGGAGCAAAAATTCGAGTACAGAAAATTTGAACATCTTTGATACGTTCCGAGGGTATCTTGGATGATTGGGGTTGAGATGAATCGATACGAGCGTCATTGAGAACCATTTAATGTATAGGGAGAGGCGACTCCAGTTCGGAGAGCGCGATATGGATAAATCGTTCCGACGTGAGGCTATAGCGCTTATGGTACTTGCTGAAAATTTCCAAGTATGTGTTTTTTAAGGCGTAAGGAGGAGTAGTACGAAGATCGCGGCATAAAGTGACGGGATTACAGGGCATGCATAAATTTAGGGCCACTAATAGGCCCTGTAGTGTCTCAATAAGCCCTGTAAGCCCTATAATTAGTCTGAATCAGAGGCGTAAGGCCCCTGAAGCCCACTGAAACCTCATGCAGCCCGATTAGGAGGATATATTAAGCCACAGGCTTTCTATAGGCTATTAGCCCCTGTATTTTTAGGCCTGCGTCCGTAATCGGGAGCGGGGTAAAGGGACCCCCCCTTCTTACCTCCCACTTACTCTAGTACAGTGGTGCTCCTTACTCACTCTCTTCTTTACTCACTTCTTATTAATTATGGCTACCTTTGGTGGTTTATACGACTTCCCTGATTTATCAGATGGCCAATCAGAGCTCTCCTCTCCTCCTGATTCCTCTGATTCAGACGAATCAGATGAAGCTACTGAAGATGAAGAGGACGCCTGGTATAATATACCCTCTGATTCAGAAGACGAAGACGATGATTCAATTGCACCAAGCCTCACTCTTCCCCTCCGTCCTCTTATAGCTACTTCTACAGCTTTTACAATACCTGATATTGTCCGCAAAGAGCACTCAACTGGTGCTAGAATCAAGGCTATTTATATGCTTGAGCAGAAAAGATCTGTAGGCGATATTAAGAAAGCTACTGGAGTATCACGAACACGTGTTTATGAGCTTGCAAGCCTTGCTAGACAGCGTGGGTGGAGGGAGAACGAGGATATGCCCCTGGAAGTATGTCACGTACTTAATCAACCTCGTTCTGGTCGACCAGCTATTTCTCCTGAGGCGATTAAGTGTGTCTTGCAAGTTATCGTTCAGAATTCGACTACACGAGGCTTTTCCTGTGCCACTATTGCGAAGGAAGTAAGGAAAAGAGGTCACGAGGTAGCCGCACGGACAGTTTGGAAGGTCCTTACTGCAGCTGGCTATTCTCAGTGTAAACTGACAGTAAAGCCAGGCTTGAATAAGCTCAGTAAAAAGGAGAGGCTAGACTGGTGTTTAGCGCATGAGAATTGGGAGCTTGAAGACTGGAAGAACGTGATTTTTTCAGATGAGACAGCGGTTCAATTAGGGAATGCGAGAGGAAAAAGAAGGGTATGGAGGCTTCCAGGGGAAGCATACAATAAGCACTGTATCAGGAGACGGTGGAAAGGGTTCTCTGAGTTCATGTTCTGGGGGTGTTTCTCATACGATAAAAGGGGGCCGTGTCATATATGGGAAAAGGAGACACCACAGCAAAAGAGAGATAGAAAGGCTGATCTGGAGGCAAGGAACTCCTTGATTGAGAAAGCGAACAAGCAGAAGTGGGAGAAACAGCAAAGGAAGTGGCTAAGGGATTGGACAAAAGCACACGGGAGAAAGCCTGGAGGAGTAAGAAAAGTATGGAAGCACAATGAGGAAACTGGAGCCTTTGTGGTGAAAAATGGACGAGGAGGAATCAACTGGTATCGCTACCAAAAGGAGATCCTTATCGCAAAGCTCTTACCCTTTGCACAGGAGTGTCAAAAAGAGCGTCCAGAAACGATCGTTCAGGAGGACAACGCTCCAGCTCACAAGTCTCACTATCAACAGGAGGTTTATAATCTCTGGAAGATTATGAAAATGCTATGGCCAAGTAACTCACCTGACTTGAATGCTATTGAGCGTTTATGGTATCACATGAAGAAGGAAACCACAAGGAGAGGGCCTACTAATAATAGGAAGAAGCTTAGAGTGAGGTGGGAGAAATGTTGGGAGGGTATTCCGCAAGCGAAAATTCAGGAGTGGATTACAGCAATTCCACATCACGTGAAGGAGGTAATTAGACTAGAAGGTGGAAATGAGTATAAGGAAGGACGAAAAAAGGGCCAGGAGAAAGTAGTAGTATATAGCTGAAGTATATCCTCATTTATGATCAGTTTAATCAGGTGGTTTACCCCTCCTGTAAGCCCATTTTTTAAGCGAAATAGCCTTCAGGGGGCATTTAAGACCTTACAGGGCACTTTAGTGGACTGCATATAATTATGCCCTATAATCCCGTCACTTTATGCCGCGATCTTCGTAGGAATGCACCGACACACTGGCGTCCGTGAGGTTGACGTAGGGCGGCTTTCCGGGTGAATTCAATGAGAAGTGACCATATCTCTGGCATCTGAACCCATTACTTCGTTAGCTTTTGGAGAGCTTAGGATAGAAAATTTAATCACACTTACCTTATCGCGTATGATAGCCTTCTTTTGTCTGATATGCTCGTTCTCATCTAGTTCAGTGATCGCTTTCCAAAGATCTTTCAAGGTTGCCAACATTTCGTCCTCAGATGAGGTCTCTTTCTCCTCACCCGGATTGCGTCTTTGCTCACCTTCCTCTAAATTACTTCTAGCAGAAGCCAGCTCACTCAAATATATGTTTTCTGCGGATTGCAAAATCGCCTGCCGATATCCGTGTGCATCTCTATCCGGCCATTTCCTTGTGTTCTCGTGCAAGGAAGCAAGAAGAATAGGTAACGAACGGCTTCGACTTCTCGATTGGGCCCAATGTAAAATTCTCTCTTCTTTGAAAGTGGCCGTGTAGTATTGAGTCATCATGTCATCCAGGCCTTCAAATCCGGATTTCTCGACGGCTCGAATGACATACTCAAATCGAGCCTCAAGTGTGCCGGCTTCGATCTTGGCATCTGTTGGATCAAGCTCTTCCCCACGGATAGTATTATCTTCTTTGTTGTTGCAGATTATTGGTCTGGGGTTGCCGATGTTATTCTGGTCGTTGCTACTATTATCAATTGAATTTGAGGAACTGTTTGTGAGCATGGGTATATTCAACTGAGGCTGGATGGGATTATGCACTTCTGGATCAGGTAGTGATATCTCATGTGTTGACACTGTACGAGAATGAGACGCCTGATGTAGGTCTCCGGTGGCTCGCTGTGCAAGAATATCTTGTCTCAAGGCCGCATCATTCTGAGCAGGATATTTTCCACCAAAGTTCAACTCCAACTCAGGTAGCTGGGCTGCGTCAAGATAGCCCAAAGATGGTTGAAATAGTCCTGAAATGCATTGTTCCAGCTCGTGTGATGTTCGGCATCGTGAATTGGTGGTATCTACTGAGTGTGGTAGATAAAAGTCCATCGCGGATATTAAGTCTTCGCTGGTCTCAAAGGCCGAGAAACTATCATTGCTGGCCAGTGAGTCTGAGAAATTCGTTGGCATTGGTTCAGTTGGTAGAGGTGGAAGCTTTGCTGCAATACGCTCGGTTCCAGCATTGCGCTTGTTGTTCGCTGAACCTCCCTGTGCAAGACCTACCGAACAGGTTAGCTATGCTTTCGACAGGATTTTTATTCACTCACCTTGACGGTGCTTGCGTTGTGCTAGTCTGTTTCGTTTCCTCTTCAATTCTTTTAGATCTTGATATACGGGTAGGTGGGAGTCCGTGGTGATGATGCTTGAAACCATAATGTCCTGTTCCCTTGTTGCCATGGTCCTCAAGATGTTGAGCATTCAAGGGGGTTAGACTTCTCCCGTCTCTTGACACAATACTTATATCTCAATTGCCAAGGGTGAGCTGGGGCTTATTTCGTGGGTGTCTCAGCATTGTGATGTTAGATGTATTCCAGCGCTCTGCACTCGCCGTGATATAACAGGTTATCAGTCGTCATTCGTTCGCTTGCCAGGTGCCAACCAGATAACAAAATATGTTCAACAAAGGGCTTTCAAGCTATGAGCATTGGAATATCTCTCATAGGTGCAAGGATACCGAAAATGGTGGATTCGATTGTCAGTTGATGGCGATCCAGCCCAGATTTGCACCGAATCAAACATTATTTATGGAAGGTGACACAGAGAAAGGATACGACAGGAAGTGGCTTGTTTCGACTGCCATCCTAGCCACTCAGAGAAGTGAATAATTGGCTCCCACGAGACTTCCACCGAGGCATTTATCTCTTATGTCCGACAATTCTTGTGTCTTGGAAATCCATCGGTGTCCGTTACGCGGGCAGCTTTGCGCCTCACCAAATAAGCGAGAACATCAAAAGTCGCAACAATTATTGGTAAAATATTCTGTCAATCGTTTATGAAAACAGATGAAATTGGAACTCCGTATTTAGTATCAGTATTTTCACAGATTCGCAAAGCGATATCTCATTTCATACCAATTTATTTGAGTATAAAGATAGGGTTTGAGTGCCAAGAAAAGGGGTAAATGGGTAAAGCTGGGCGCTGCGCGTTTTCGGATGTAGTAGCCCGAATCGTGGTTTCGCCAATTGAAACTCTTTGGGTTAACGAGCCTGGTGCCCACTAGTCTGTGGATTTTAGCGAGATTTTCAGGCCTCGCAAAACATAAATCGCGATATTTAACTAAATTATATTCGATAACCACAAACTGTAATTCTTTAAAATATCGAGGGATATGTTTAAATGAAGTGAATATTGATTTCTTTATAGTAATTTATTTAATTGTAGCTTATTTGCAAAAGTCGAGGTTTTGCTTTAGTGATTATTTGGTCGCTAAAGGCCCTGTAATCCACAGACTAGTGGGCATCAGGCTCGTAAGGTTAATGTCCCCGAAGGATCCACCCCAGACACTGAAGGATTCAACGCCGAATGTTGTGGATTGGAGAAGCAGACGAACTGGGTCAGCTGAACTATCAGCTTCCACCAGCTCCAGCTGAACATTCAGCCTTCCACCAGTTCCAGCATGGCGCTTACAGATACGAAATACGCCGTCCAGTAGACTTGGCAAGTGATCTCCGAAATCCTAGTTAGCCAACCATAGGTCCTTACCGCCTCTTTTGAACACGTTTGTTGCCCCCCCTTATTTATGGCGTCGTTGAACATGGCTTTGATCGTACAACATTAAACCTGCTTGATCTGGGCTAAGGCTATCTCGGAAGCCACTCAATGTGACCGTGTCCACTTGCAGGCATCGGTAGTTCTGTTCCACCCGGTTCACCAATACGAGCGATTAGCGAATCGGGCCTCCCCAATCGTTCGTATTGGTGAACCGTCATCAGTGTTCTCCAAAAATAACTACAGCGAAGACAATCTGCCGTTAGATGGAACAAGTACCATATACGAGAAAACTCAAATCATGGACCTTGAATTTGCAGCTACTCTACTCTAATACTACCTCAGGATAGCCAGAGATGACATACGACAAGCCGACTACTTCTCGAATGAGATTGAGTCTCGGTGTTGTAAATAATCTGTCTCATCTTTCTCATGCTCGTCATCACTGGCTGACAGTGCAAAATTTTCTTCGTCACTATCAGCCAATGCAGGCTGTAGATCGTACTTTGTCTGCGCTCTTCTCATCCAGGCTATCCACCAAATCATTCCAATGGCCTGCAATAGCCCAATCATCCCGATAAATATTACTGCCGGACTGCTTTGTTTGTATCCGCGAAGCAATAGCCCACTGACAACATTGCTCCATCCGGCTACCATGAAAACTCTCCCAAGCCAAATGTGAAAATATGAAGCCGCCGTGCGTCTACGGAGACGAGCAAATGATTTGTGGTGTCGCCAGCCAAGAGTTCCTTGGATGCCAACAAAAGAAGCAAGAACAATCCCAACCCATTGATGTGCAGTGTTGATTTTCCGAGGTTTGAGTAGACCAAGACCGAATCCTAGCAGCAGAAGAAAAGAACCACTGATTTGAATCATCCAATGGTATTCAAAAGCCTTTGGACCACCAGCGCGCAGACCTATAACGCCAGCTGGGAAGACAATGAGGAATGCAGTGGCTAATATAATGCCATGGAAAGAAGAGCCTACCGAAATATTCGATCAGCATGTCTTCTTGCACAGTTAAAGACGCCTGGAAATTTATGAAAGTGTTCCGTATGGAAACTTAACAAGAAATGAGGGGTGAAAGACATCTCTAACAGCACTTACCGGGTCCCATAATCAGATTGAGTACTGAGTTCGAGAAAGTCATCGGTAGATCAGAGGCACCAAGATTCGTAACTTCTGCTCGTATGGGAGGCAGAGAAGGAGGAAAGCGAGCCGTACTGATAGAGCGACTCATGTCGAGGTAGAAGTTGCCCCAGCCGCCAGCACCAGCATGGTGCTTGTGCATATCAAGATGAGCATCAAAGGAGAAGACCTCAAACTTCTGTTTGGGGTTCCATGCCCACATCCAGGGTTGAGATGTTGAATCAGCTGAGATGTCCGAGCCGAGCCACAGATGACATGAATAGCAAACCAAAGAGACCCAGGCTACATGAGAGGGACTCTGTAGGTGTTGGACATGCTGATTTCCGCCAGGGAGCCATGAGGATCTGATGACTCGAAGATCCATTCCAACTGGCATATCTTTCTGGGCGAGAAGTGTGGGTTGATGATGAATAGTTGTGGTCCTGATGCTCACGATAGGGTCTTCTTGACTTAGAGGATCGCCATATACAATGATCATGAGAGCTCCATCCATAATATTGCCGGGTCCAATTGCTGTCCATCCTAGTGCTGAATCTTTTTGTCTTGAAACAGTCATCGTCAAGTACATGTCGTAAGCGTTGCTCGAGATATTTCGGTGCATCAATGCACCCATACAAAAGTCGATCTCGTCATGTTCAGCGCTTGGAAAACGAAACTTGCAAAATTGAATTGGTTCTCTGCTGGCGACAATGGCCCACAATGCCTGGAGAATGGGCAATGTCAAAGAAACCAAGTTCACGAGAGACTTCATTTTGGCTCCACCAGGAGAGCAAGATCAATAGAGAGGTAAGATGGGACAACGAAGGAAAAGTGTGCTGAGTGTTGGGACTTTCTTGCTATTTTGTTCCTTGTTGCAGGCCGCTGCCTAACGCCTGCCAGGCGGACAAATGGCCAAGAACGAATTGAGCTAGTCATGGTGCCACTGGATAACCCGTGGAACATCGTCAAGCTGAATACTCACTGTGCGGTGTATGCGGCTGGATTGTTTGACAGGCCTTGTCAAGATGACCGTGCATTAGCGTTGAGCTGCGCGAGGCATTTCCCGCTTCGCCTTCCCCCCTCGGCTAAGCTCAGGGGCTGAAGGGCTCAACGTTGAAGGTGGGGCAATTTGGCAGGAAGGGTCGCCTCAACAATGCATCTCAATTGCGACGCCTCCTGGGACTTGAAGAAGCCCCGGAGATCTATGCTTGGTGTCCTCATTGATGACCTGCCTGCAACGCTCGATTCCTATATGAAGAAATGTGGTGTTTCTTCGAGCATACCACTTGTATCCTGGGCCTCCTCTTAACGCAGAATATGTTGCTGGCCACAGCTTCGCCTTTAAAACAATCACACTACGTTCTCAAAGATAGTCATACTGTTCCTTCCGGATGGGAAACACTTGCACGAGCACCTGGGGAGCGACGAATCAACTTGAAGGTTGGATTGAAACATGGCAAATTCGAGGAACTTGAACGGCGACTATATGAAGGTATGGGTGTCTAAGAATCCACCAACATCTAACTACCCAGTATACCGATCACTAGACTGACTACTTACAGTGTCTGACCCTTACGATAAACGATACGGTCAGCATCTCTCTGCAGCTGAAGTCAGCAGACTCAGCAAACCAATGAAAAAAACGGAGGACATGGTCACAGAATGGTTGTCAGAACACGGAATCCATACTTTCAAGTACAGCCCTGCACAGGGTTGGATCAACTTTGATATATCGATCCACGATGCTGAGACCCTCCTCGGGACTGAGTACCATGTTTATCGGCGAGCAGATGACGGAGTGATAGCAATTCGCTCGCCAAATTGGTCAATTCCTCTGCACTTGCACGATCACATTGACGGTATCCACCCCACGAATATCTTTCCTATTACAAACAGAAAGCCATGTCGTCTAATTTCTCGCTCTGAGGTCAAACCCATCGGGCTGGGAGAGAATGGCGCCCCTTCTTATGATGAGCTTGTGAGCATCGACAAGACGGAATTCGGTGATATGGTTATCCCAGATATCAAAGATTTGCCAAAGAATCCTTCTCCCTCCCAAGCATGTAACCAGGTCGCAACTTCACCTGTTTGCCTTCAATCATTGTACGGAATGCGCGAGTACAACCCTCAATTGACGGGCAAGACTCGTATTGGATTGGTGAATTTCCTGGATCACGTCAACAATCGCACAGATATCGAAACATTTCTCCAACGATTTCGCCCTGATGTCGTCGGTACTAACCACAGCATTTTGACTGAGACTGTGCCGCAACCCTCCGGTGCGGAGAATTCTATCACCGAAAAACCACTATCTCAGAGAACGAGTCTGGAAGCAAACCTGGATGCCGAGGTTATTCTTGGGCTTGCATATCCAATTTCTGTCACAGCATACAATGTTGGCGGAAGAGCGCCCGCTTTCCAAAGCAGTCAATTCACTGTTGAGAACTCAAATGAGGGCTACCTAGAATGGCTGCAGTACGTGCTAGCTCAGCCAGATCTACCACAGGTCATCTCGATATCATACGCCGACGAAGAACAAACAGTGCCGTTCTGGTACGCAAAGCGTGTCTGCCAAGAGTTTGCACAACTTGCGGCTCGAGGTGTCTCGGTCTTGGTAGCGAGTGGAGATGAAGGTGTCGGAGCTGATGGGAAGTGCTTCAGCAACGACGGCAGCAACAAACCAATGTTTCTGCCCAAATTTCCTGCATCCTGTCCATACGTTACGGCAGTTGGCGGAACGAGAAATTGGGAACCGGAGGTAGTAGGATTTGATGCTCGTGGGACTTTTGTTGCTGGCGGAGGTTTTAGTAACTATTTCCCACGTCCAAGTTTCCAACGGGGAGTGGTTGACGATTACGTCTCGAGCTTAGGAACGCTCCACGATGGCTTATACAACAAAGAAGGTCGTGGCTATCCTGACATATCTGTCAGGGCGTACCACTATATTGTTAATTTCAATGGTACTTCAACCATCTTCGATGGCACAAGTGCATCTGCTCCAGCAGCAGCGGCAATATTTGCCCTCATCAACGATGCTCTAGCTGCTCAAGCCAAGCCGCCACTAGGTTGGCTTAATCCGTGGCTATATTCGAAAGCTTCTAAGGGACTCAAAGATGTGATAGCAGGGTCAAACACGGGATGCAACACTGCTGGGTTTCCGGCTTGGGAAGGTTGGGATGCAGCGACCGGGTTTGGCACACCTGTGAGTGATTGGACTTCCAATCCTAATATCTTAATAACTAACTCAAGTTCTCTAGTGGTTTCCAACATTGAAAAAGCTCTCTGAAGAACGGCAATATCGCGCTACCAAGCCTTGGTACATGCGCTTCTGGTAGGCTTCGCGTGGCTAGCAGAATCGCAAGATTGGAGAAATTTTGGAATAAAGAAGCATTTGCTCCAGAATCACGTAGCATAATGTGACTCGCTCGCTGGATCTTTGTTTGCAATCGTGTCAGGTCAAGTTGATAAAATAAGGCTAAGTGAGGAGGTGCCTTGCTTCACCCTAGAGCGCTGAAATACAGCGTACTTCAGTGAAGTCGATTCGAATTTTGCAAATTCGACATCCCCTCAAGTAAGCAGAGCACGTGAAAAGAGAGGGAAAGTTTCTACAGCTATAAGTAGGCTAGTTAGCTAGACGAAAAAGAATGCAAGCCATGTCCCTCCTTGTATAAATCACATGATCCCTCCGTGCGGCACCCAGCACAACCTTCAGGCGCCATGATGACCGCCGGTAGCTGCTCCAATTTTTGAGCCTTCACCTTTAGGATATGCTGGACCTGGTAAAAAAAAACCTCAGTATCTTCAACGACTTGGATAAAGGGCAAAAAGAGGAATAGTAGTCTTCTCACTTACCGAGAGTCGGGTGAACCAACCAACCGGGTTGCAACATATCGACAGTTCTTTCTTTTGTCCATTGATCTAACTTCCCCCAATTGACACATTGGTGAGTTGTACCATTGGCTACTGGTATGAGATTTGTGGGGCTCCATTCGAAAGTAATCAAGCCCACATCCCCATGACACATTACGCTTTGGCGGAGAAAATCGATGCAGTGCTCTGTGGTGAATGTCAACTCACCTTGGTCTCAGTCGGGACAGGAGAACTCTCACCATTGTGAAGCCGGTTCATCTCTCTGTCCGTGTCATCGATGTCTGGAAAATAAATGTCTTGGTACCTGATTATGAAGAGAAAGATGTCAATCACGACTCCTCAACCTATCTTGAAGTCCTAACATAGAGCCTGGCAGAGACTAAGCCCAAACGGCTTCGAGTCTTGCTTGACTGTATACCTACTAGACGGCAAACTAAGCCATGGTATTGGTAAAATGTAAGACGTACATATATTGATGAAGTCGTTTCTACAAAAGGTCAACTCAGGCTCAAAGACGGGCTTGCAAGCGAACGGGTCAATTACCAGGCAGTGAATCTCATGGTAGACATTAAGTGTTCCAATGAAGTCTTCCGATCCCGGAATTCTCACACTAATGTCTTGTCGCCCGAGTCGCTTGATTACTTCTCCGTCAACTCGAATGTTCTCAGCTACAAATGTTGTCAGAATCTGATCCGAAACACACGGACGAGATAAAACAAAAATTATCGGAGCCCACACCATTCAAGAGGTCATGCCATGCTTTATCCAATTCCGGACTCGGCTTCCCCGAATACATGCTTTTCTCTTGTATCCTATCTCCCCATGGGAACTTCTTTTCCTCCCAGAAGACAGCATCGGCGGCAATGGCTGGCACAGTTAGCAAACTATACTTGCCTCGGAGAGAGAGCGTGACAATAACAGATACGTACAGTGGATCAAGTCTGGCCCATGAGTAGATAGCGATCGGATTTGAAGTGTCATCTTGTATACGGCCAGAATCCAAAGACCCTGAATTACCAACTGCACCACGAATATCGTTCTATAGCGCCCCCAGAACGAATTTCTTGGCTGGTACATGTCTTCTCTCTTTTCAAGCAGGCCATCCTTTGAAGTGTCATCTTCAGAGGTTCGGACTGAACAGTATTCATCCTTCTCCACAGCATTTGCTCTCATAAACCTCGAAAGAGAACCCATATTTCCAGGCAATCAGAACACTGTAGGGCGAGAAAAGCGATGCTGTCCACGCAATACTCTCAGTAACAAATTTGAGTGATGGTTAGCGGGTGCAAATTTTCTATCTACACGCTGTAGAGGTGAGAAGTTAAGTCCTGAGATAATTCTCACAAGAGTGTGACATGAGACAATGCACAAAGTCTACCTAGCTGAACGGCAAACTGGGCATTGTGTTCCCCTTTCTCGTTGACAATGCATCAAGCTGCGCTGGAATCTGTAACACACAGACGACAAGGATGAAATCCTTCTCAATGACAATGCATCAAGCCGCGCAGGAATCTAGGGCTCCTATCGAATTATCGAATTAGTTCGATTCGATCGAATTCGATCGAATTTTGGTCGAACCGAATTACGTAAAGTTCGATTCGATTGATATCGAATTTTTTATTAGTGTTCGATCGAATATTCGATGGTTCGATCGAACTTTCCACGTGATGATTAGTCATATGAAGTTATTTTTTCACATATACTCTTAGTGATTTTTATATCATATTTTGATTTCTTTTGAAGCTATTCAGACATTAGGGGTATTAAACACGTGATTTACTTGCAGGGGGAGCTAGCTTCGGCGACACAGGCGGAGGACCTTGGAAATCATAATTAGAGAGTGATTTGAAATCGAGTTTACGCTTTCGCGTTTCAGGGGTTCGAGGAGGAGGAATATTCGAGATTCGAGTGGACTTGGAGGCTTGTAAAGGAGTGTGATTGACGATAATTGTCTCTTCTGGCTATATCGAGGAATGGCGAAGTGAGTGCCGGAGAGGTGTGTTTTGCTTGGGAGTAGACGGCATACTAGTTTAATTAGTATATCCTCCTATATATACGCTTTAGGGGCTCCACTCACGCTGTTTCAGGGCCCTAATTAGGGGTTTTGGTGGCTAAAAAGAGGTCTTAGCACAGTGCTTAATAATTAAGAGAAGTTTTGTATATGTGGATTTTTTTATTATTAAGCTAATTAAGCTAAGTGAGTTCTATTTTAGTTCTAGTTTAGTTTACACGTGACTAAAGTTCGATCGAATCGAATATTCGATCGAATTATCGAATATTCGCTCGAATCGAACTTATAAAAAATTCGATTCGATTTAAATCGAATCGAATTATCAAAAATTCGATTTGATTCGATCCGATAGGAGCCCTACAGGAATCTGTAAAACACAGATGAGGACAAGGATGAAATCCCTCCCAATGACATTGCATATTGACAGAACAGAGATTGGCCTTGATTTATGGCAATTGGGTCGACGTATAGTACCTGCAGATCTTTTTAAATGTTACATGTGAGGTGATTGTGGCGGTGTAACCAAGGGGTGGTCAGACCAATCACCTCTTAAATATCCACAGAATACTGCTATTTGGAGTTGAATACTGGTCATTGGTCATTAGCATTTATTCACCCCTGTACGGAGTAAGCCTTGGTTGCAAGATACTCACTTCAGGGGCTGACCACTGCCGGGGCCATTCAGCCCCCAGCGGCACTGCCGGGATCCGGGAGATGTTGCTCAGCTTGCTCCTTGCAACGCCCCGACTGGCCAAGCCTCAGATCGGGCTGTAAAACCCCTTTTCAGATTGATCCTACGATAGTTGTACAACAGCAGTGAAGCTCGGGTTCAGTATCCTTGCAGTAACACCGGGTTTGCAATTCAAAGGCACGTGATCAAATCCCCTGAAAATCACACCCTCGCTTCGGGCCTCACGGAGTGCCCTTTTAAAGCAGAAGAGGAATAGGAGCTCCGAATAGTGAGTCTCCGAGACTGACGTGTTGTCTAGAATTCTTTCAATGCAGTTTTCAGCTCACATGGGGAAAAGGTACTGGGTAGACACAGCAATTTGGCAACAGCACATGAGCGTGAAATTTTATGATTGTGAGGTATATCTCAGGCGAAAAGGATTGCAATTTAATTACTCTGCTGTCTCTTGGCTGTGTCCATCATCATACACAGGTCCTGCACCATCGATCAGCACCGACCTGCACATTTGTGTAGTTTTTGGGTGGTGGTGAACTTACCCAGCGTTGGATGAATGAGAAATCCCGGCTGGAACATGTCAACTGTACGTTCGTTGGTCCATTCTACCAGGCGATCATAGTCTATGCATTGGTGAGCAGTCGCAGCGGCTTTGGGCTTCCTGCTATCATTCCCCCATTTGTAAGTGATCATTCCTACATCACCATGACACATGGCAGTGGCCCGAAGCTGGTTCAAGCAATGCTCTTTGAAGGTATTAGCAATAGACGAGTTTCCTGGACGGCATGGCGGCGTACCAGAATGAAGCCTGTTCTCTTCACGCTTAGCGTCGGTAAGGTTTGGAAAGTAGTGTTCTTGGTATATGTGAGTGTGAAGCCATTTCTAGTTATCCTCAGTCAGCTGATCCACTAGAGTCGGAACATAAAGACTGACTACACAGTGTATCTCATGATAAATATTTAATGATCCTATATAACCAGAGCCATCAGGGAGTTGGACCGCGTCCTCTTCGCGATTGAATGCCTTCAAATCTTCTAGTGAAAGACGGATATTCATGTCTGCAGATTTAACGAGTCAGCGATGGTTTCTGCAGACTTGATTCCCGATTCAACTTACTCCCAAGCAAATTTCCCCATGCTTCTTCAAGTTCAGGTCGAGGATACCCGGAATACGATCCTGTGATTCCGTCTCCCAGGTGAAGTTCTTGCACTTGCCAGTGTAGGATCTCATTCGCAGGAGCTATAACATAGATTAGCAAAAAGGAAATTTGATTTGAATTTTCGCTGCAGAGATCTAAACTGGCATACAGTAGAGAATGTTGGGATTATGCCGCGATCCTCCTGACCTAAAATTCAACACCAGTAGGACGATACTCGAATAAGTGAAGAACACGATGATGTGGGCGCAGAGAGGCATAATGTACCGTCTCCAAGAAGGTCTTCGACGTGGTGGCTCCGAAGTCTCGTCATATTGGTGTTCCTTTCCCAAAAGTGTAGCCTCCGAGGAAGTTCTTTCTGATGAAATTTTGGAATGGACCTCTTCATTCATTGTCAGTTGGAATTTTTAAATTCTCGAGTGTTGTTATTTGACTTCTCAATCAGAGGTAGGGCTCGTAGAGAAATCAGGAAAGCGTGAGTCTCTGGGGATATTCACGGGTTGCCAAATGGGCAGGTCAGGCGCGATCGTGGAACGAGTCAACTACCAAATCAACCAGGTTCGTTTCTACCCTCAATAACCATACCGACCTAGGCTGTGCAACACTGACTCTGCAGAGTCATTTCAAGCTCGTGTCGATAGAAAAGTGTAACATAAGCCGCCTTGGCACGAGGTTGCAGCAGTCTGACAAACTCGCCTGCGCCTTATGCACTGTCAACACGCTAGACGCAACTTCAAGCACTGTCAACTCCCGAATCTGACCGAGTTATCCAGCCA
Organism: Hyaloscypha sp. PMI_1271; assembly: GCA_021399465.1. Taxonomy (NCBI): domain Eukaryota; kingdom Fungi; phylum Ascomycota; class Leotiomycetes; order Helotiales; family Hyaloscyphaceae; genus Hyaloscypha; species Hyaloscypha sp. PMI_1271. The sequence continues at coordinate 14,051 of JAJTUS010000160.1, read as the reverse complement.
TCTGGATTACTGTGTATCAGGCTATAGTCATCTTTCTTGAACAAGTGTGAAGGAGGCTTCGGTGATCTGTCTATCACTTCACAAAATCACGGTCACGTGCTGGCATGTATTAGTGCGTCTGAGAAGCTTATTGGCTCTGGTGTCCACGGCTGAATGAATTTACAGATGCACTACCAATACTTGAAACTCAGGGCGGCGTTGATATTTGACTATACTTAGAAAACTTGCACAGCTTCTGGGGAACCTAAACGCAGCCGGGATGACATCTTGAGACAACAAACTATTCAGGATGAACATCTAGTCTATATTGGTTAAACAGGGGACAAGGAGTGCAGTAAACTAGTGCAACCGTAATTTCATATTTCTGCCCAAAAATTATAAGAGACACCGTTGCCTCCGAAACTGATCAGAGTAAGCCATTTGTACTAAACAAGCAAGAAACATTTGCAACTCTCACACCACTCATCTCCGCGACTCCAAAAACAATCCAAAATGCGTTTCTCAACTTTGATCCTCGTCCCTGCTCTAGCAGTCTTTGTCTCAGCAGCAGCTATACCTGCAAGTACGCATATGCCCCATACTTTAACAATCAACATAATGGACATGACTGATTCATACAGACGAATACATGGCTCTTGCTCGACGCGCTGACGCGGATGCCGCCACTGCCTATAAGACTGAAGCTGCAAAGCGAGCTGACGCTGATGCCGCTACGGCATACAAGACTGAAGCTGAAAAGCGAGCCGACGCTGATGCGGCCACAGCGTATAAGACTGAAGCTGCAAAGAGAGCCGACGCTGATGCCGCTACGGCATACAAGACTGAAGCTGAAAAGCGAGCGGACGCCGATGCGGCGACTGCGTATAAGACTGAAGCTGCAAAGCGAGCCGACGCCGACGCCGCTACGGCATACAAGACTGAAGCTGAAAAGCGAGCCGACGCTGATGCGGCCACAGCGTATAAGACTGAAGCTGCAAAGAGAGCCGACGCTGATGCCGCTACGGCATACAAGACTGAAGCTGCAAAGCGAGCCGACACTGATGCGGCCACAGCGTACAAGACCGAGGCGGCTTAGACCCCGATCTAGTCTCCAATCTCAGCATCGCGCCCCTGGGCTAAGCTGACTCAAAGAAGGCAGGCCTTTCTTTATTGTGGTGTGTCTATTCATTGAGGAGCTGAGTTATGGAAGAGATTGATGGATCGCATAGTACACTGGTTTTGAAGGTCGGAATGAAATACTGTTCGCTGGAGCTTGCTCAAGAATTGCGTATGGTGTACTCTTTGCCATCAAATGCATATGCACCTTCGTTCGCGTGCTTGAAAAGATAGATCAAATTGATGCATCTCTTACATGGGATTGATCGATAGTCTTGCCCTCAAAAATAAGTGTCTGGCAGCGCTTAAAAAGGGGCTTCTCGCTAGCTCGATTTCCCGCTTCAATTCTCCCCCTGCAAACTTCACACATCACTAGGGCTGTTAAATGAAGCTAATGATTTTAATGATGTTGATAAAGCTTGAATTGAATGAAGTTGAAATTGGCCTGAGGTAATTCAAACGCTTCAAAGTTCCTGCTTCTATATCTCTTAATAAAGTCAATAAACTTTAGTGCTCTTCTTGCTCTTCTTGCTCCTTTTGCTCCTATTACTCTTATTTGTTCTTAAAGAAGTTATAATAATTAGTAAACTTAAGAATTTTTTTTTAAAAAAAAAGTAAGGAAAGTTAGGATTTTAGGGCACTAAAAGAGCCTGAAAATTTAGCGATCCAGCGCCTGGAAACATGCGATTATTGCGACGAGGTAAGTTAGTTCCAGGTGCTTATTCGCTAAACTTTCAGGCCTGCTTAAGGCCTTAAAATTCAGAATTTCCTTATCTTCTTTAATTTTCTAAAGTTACTAATAATTATATAATAAAAACTTTATATTCGGATAGCTTATAACCCGGCTTTCTATAACACAATATAATAATTAAATTATAATAATCCTTTATATAGTAAATTAATCTTTAAAAAAAGCTAGAGTTTTGGTGTTCCGGTCCTAGCGCCTAATCGACACCCGAGGGTCGCTTTACATTTTCCCCTAGGCGCTGCCTATACAGAGAGGAAGCACCTCCCCACGGGCCCTCCTTCTTAGACAATTTATACTCTTCAATTCTACCCTCTGAGAGTCCAACACCTCCTCCATCCAGTTCCGAGGCTCGTACACTACCTGTCCTCTCTCAAGAGCATTTGCTCGTCTCTGTTAGTATGTTCAACAAGTTATACCACGCCGTCTTTATCTTGCTTGGCATTTTGTCGGTCTGCGGCTTGCTCCCGCGCTTGCCACTCCCATTCGAGTCTGCCGTCGTGGGTTACTGGATGTACATGCAATTCCTTCTCAGCAAATGGATTAGCGCAAAATACCTCTCACCGTTCATTGAATCGTTCATTGGGCTATGCTTCTACGTTCGGTACAGCATTTCAGAAATTCTTTCGTCAACTTTTCAAGGACGGGATATTCATTCTGCTCTTGTCACGGCATTGGGCTCCAAGACGGTCACTCCTCAGCCTGATTCAACACCACAACATCCAGGACCACTTCGAAGCAGTCCACCAAGAACCAGCACAGTTAAACCCACCTACCAGTATCAGCCTCTCTCCGGGGAGAACGAAATCCGTCTCCTCGAGCTTTTCCCAAATCCCAACGGGGAAGCAGTGAAGCCTTTGGAGTGTCGCATCGTGCACACTCGTCTTGATGAAAAGCCCCAGTACGTCGCTCTGTCGTATTGCTGGGTGGACGATGCACTGGAAGGGGAATATTCCTCACACGCATACTCCTCTCTACTCCATTGCTATCCTGCTGGCAGCTTGGTTCTCACGAAAAACCTGATCAACGCTCTTCTCGGCATCAGGCACAAAGAAAAATACATCTTGCTATGGGTTGACCAGATCTGCATAGATCAGCAAAACGACATGGAGAAATCATCCCAGGTGGCACTAATGAAGGAGATATATTCAAATGCATCGCTCGTGCGGGTCTGGCTTGGTGATGAGGCGGGCAAAGTCCAAGGGGCAAAGGCATTCAAATTGGCCACTCGGATTGCGAAATCCGTCGACGAGACTGATATTCTAACGCAACCACTCTCTCTTCTACAAATGGACCCTCAAACGTGCTCACAATACCAGATACCTTCTCTACAAGAAGCCGCAGATGACTATCTGGCTCTAGTAAGCTTACTCGACCGACCGTGGTTTACCAGATCCTGGGTCGTTCAAGAAGTTTCGCTCAACCTCGCCATAGTGTCCTGCGGCACTGCGGAGATTCCGTTTATATCTCTTTCGAAAGCTCTATTCTGTTGCGGGATACCGCTAGCTGTACCTTTTCCCGCTCAGCTAGAGGCGAATGAATCTTTTTACGCAATGGTAAGAGCAGCGGTCTCATTCAAAGGGGATATCAGGCGACCGTCACGGGCTCTCTTGGACATTCTGGTGCAGCACAGGTGTTGTAAGGCGACAAAATCGCAAGACAAAATATTCGCCTTCCTCAGCCTTGCTGACGATGCAGAAGAGATTGGCGTAACAGCCGATTACAGTATAGACACCCGTCACGTTTACCTCAAAACGGCTGTTGCCATGCTGGAGTACTACAAGCACCTTGATATTCTGAGTGTCGCTAAACCGTTGTTGGATGTTTCAACGCTGCAAGAAACGAAAACTGGCCAATCTGGAGATGCTATCTTGCGTAATTATTCTAACGATCTTGACCCACTATCCACCTTACCGTCTTGGGTTCCTAACTGGGACATATCTACCGTGGGACCTTCGCTCCGATCGCGTGGTTTATACGGAGAGCACTTCGGTGACTTTTGTGCGTCCAAAACCTCAACTCGAAAGGTCCAATTCCGAGGGGCGGAAACCCAGCTTAGTCTACATGGTTATATTCTTGACCAAATCGTTGATGTTGGCCATGTTTTCGACTTGAACCGGCTCAGCGACACAGGCAAGCAGTACGCTACATTCCAACAGTGGGAAAGCTTGTGCAATGCTCGGAGTGGACAGATTTACAAGATAACCGGCGAAGATATGTTGACGGCATACTGTATGACACTCACGTGTGGCGGTGAAGCAGTAATTGCGAGGGGGGTCGACTCCATCAACGATGCTGTTAGTTCGACATGGAACTATGAGGTTCCGGGTCGACCTTTGCCCGACGATGAGGCCTTCAGCGCCCAGTACCTCTTTTATCTCTTGACCCTCCGCAATAGCTCCGTTATTAAGGCGCTAGGTTTCGACCCGCTCCGCACCCCTTTTCTCTACACAATCCTGGTGGTAATCTTCCCGTTCATGTCGGTCTTCGTAGATGGCATTCTTGAACTTATTGGCGGCCAGCGAGCTGTAACGAAGATGTCCCAAATTTTCTCGCGACGCCTCACCAAGTCAATCACTGGGCGCCGCTTTGTCCGCACGCAGGGCGGGTATATTGGGCTTGCTGTGTTTGATGCTAGACGTGGAGATCACATTGCGGTGTTTGCTGGTGGGGCGGTACCATTGGTGGTTCGGGATACTGGGGAAAGGGAAGTGGAGGAGAAAGAGTGGAAACTCGTCGGCGATGCATACATTCACGGTATCATGTTTGGAAAGGATTTCAACGAGGACAGATGCCAGCCCATGTGGTTTGTGTAGTAGTGGTTTTGTCAGGGGTTCTGATCATTTTGTGAATTGCATTACTTTATAAATATATATAATTAATTCCTTAAGGCTAGAGCTTCCTTAAGATCTCTTTCCTCATTTGTAATTAATCTATTTACTCAAGTCGCAATTGTCTTTAAACTTATACTTGATTCCTTATTTCTTTAAAAGTAATACACTACTAAAGTCGAGGTAAGTAAGTATAGAACTATTATATTACTAAAGTTTATAATAAATAATAAAGAGTTTATCTCTATTAGTTAATTTAATACTATTTAATCTAGTAATAATAATAGAGAACTCGATTCGAGTATATATTAAGCTTTAGTAAAAGTAAGAACTAAAAAGACTTCTAAGGTCTTTAGTAATTATATTAAGAATAAAATAAAGCTATTAAATAAGTTTATTAGTATGGTTTCCCGGAGGTTATGTGATCTTGTCACATAACCTCTTTTCCTATATAGGACATAGGACATGAGATATACGAGAAACGGGACATACTAGATACTAGTACTAATTAGGCTTAGCGTATTTAGGGACTATATATTAGAACCTCGATACTATGATCCCTACTTACGAGAATATAATAACTTCACTAACCTATATAATTAGTATTCCACGACTATATAATAATACTACGTATTACTAGTGAACTAATACTAATTAGTTAGTACTTATAAATTAGAGACAAATCGATTATACTAAAGAAGTATCTAGTAGCCTATAGTAAAATCGACTAATTCTACGTCGAAGGGGAGAATTACTATTAACTCTACAAAAAAGTATCTAGTAACCTAAAGAGAGACGACTCTAGTTCTTACTAATTAATAAGCAGTTAGCTATTTAACTATTTAACTAAATTATCTAGTTCTATTATTCTTTAAAACTAACTTCGTTTAGTACTAAGACTACCTTTGTAGTAACTAACTTCTTACTTATATATTACTATAGCCCCTCCTCCGGAAACATATACCCCTAAAGCCCTATAAGTTTTCTAGCTCCTACTTTGATTTTACTATTAAGTTAAGCTATTTTGAGCTTTAGAACCCCTCTGGAATCCTCGATATTTCATACCCTAAATTTCTCGTCACGGACGAAATATTTACGAACCTCGACTCTATAATTATTAAAACTAATACCTCTTTACGAATTACCTCTAAACCCCTCTTACTACGAACTATATATATATACTAAGAAGGGCTTAGCCCTAGAGGTTCGGGATAGCGAACTAATAGAATAGATATAAGTAAATAAAGAAGTAGAAGGAGGGTATTAACTTAGAAGCCTCTAATAAAGACAATATCCTAGATTACCTTAATACTAGACTATTCTAGTATAAGGTAGAAAAGTTAACTAATAAAGACCTCTAGGAGTTATATAAGGAGGACTTTACTAACTTCGATATTAATACATTTAGTTTACTCAAATAACGAGATCTGTGTCGACTACGAACTATCCTCTAATATAGAGGTATCTATATTAAACCTAATAAGAAGTTACTTATTATTATATAGTTCTTAGCTAACGCTATTATAATAGAAGAATAATATGTATAAACTACAGACGATATTATCTCTTACTATTAATATCACAGGTATAGTATTCAGGGCTTAGAAAGCAAAGTAGAAGGTCCCTTATAAAGACGATTCAAAGCTAAGGAAGGAAAGACTAGAATATAGGAGATTGTGAGAGTATATGTGTACCCTATAATACGCTAGTCCGTATAGGGCTTAGCTTCCTAAATTTCCCTAGGAGTACTCTATCTAGATTCTCTTAGTAAGGCAGCCGTGTTATATATAATTATTAGGTGACTCTAGATACTAGATACTAGATACTAGATACCGTTAGCCTAAGTAGGTAACTAAGTATGAGAGTAGAATATCGTTATAATTAAGACCTTAAAGTAGGCCCTATAACTTCGTTATATATATCCCTTAAGAATAGTATTATAAGAAATCGATATATTAAACTGATTATTACTTATACCCCTTAACTACTACCTCTATTATATTAACCTTAACCTCTATTACTATTACTACTAAAATAAGGCTTATAGAATATCTATTAGCCTCTATATTAACCCCCTTATTAACTTCTCTAAAATATTAACTTATTACCCCTTCTACTCCTATTACTACTTCTACTACTTATATCACCTCTAAATAGTACTTAGTTAAGCTTAGCTAAAAAGCTAATTAGGGAAGTCGCTAGAATCTATATTAAAGAATAGAAGTATAATAGAACTAATAGTAGTTTTAACTATAAACTCAGTATCTTCCTTAATATCTATTAATATATAAACATTTTTGTCGGAATAGTAGTGTGGTGAGGATTTCTCCCCGGTGGTCACGTGGCGAGCGGTCATGTGACTACGGACGTCTAGTTTCCATATATTACCCCGCTTTCCTTCCTTGTTCTTACAAATCAACCAACCTTCACTCCTTAATTCCACGCTCTGCGCTGTGATCCCATGCTGTGGAAGCCCATTATACTATATATTACTCTAGAACCACTAAATACTCATTACAGTAGTACTAGGAATATCCTAGGTCATGTGACCTCGCGTCACATATAATAGACTAGCACTAATTAGGCTTAGTGTATTTAGGGATCATATATTAGAACCTTAATACTATAATCCCTACTTACAAAAATATAACTACTTTACTAACTAATATAACTAGTATTCTATGATATTATATAATAGTATTATATATTACTAGTGAACTAATACCTTTATAAGAGGTACTTATAAGAGCTTTCCCTACTATATTAAAGGGTCTAGTATAAGACTACTTTTATAATAACTAGTTATCTTAATGAACCTATAAAGTAGTTTATATAAATATTCGTAACTTCTTCGAAAGTCTCGAATATTAATAACAAAATCTAGATAAATAAAATACTACTAACTTAAGTTCTATAATAGCTAAATACTCTAAAAAATTAATATTTAAGGTTATTTAGATCCTAATTAACGACTTATACTAGTTATAGTATAGACTTATACCTATACTATAAAGTACTAAATTCCTCTATAATAAGATTATTACTACTTACTAAAGCTCTCTAGTATACTAATACATAGTTTTAGACTCTCTTATAGATCTTAGCTAGCTTATCTATAAGCTATAGTCCTCTATTATTATATATGAGAAGGAGTAATAATAGATTAATAGTAAATCTACCTTCTTTACTAATTAATAATTCTATTCGAATAACTATTAGTTTAGAACTTATCGAAACAACTATAGTTATAGTTATAGAAGCAGAAATCGTAATAACTACTATAATAGCTACTCGAATTCCCATAAGCCCTATTATAGTAATAGTAATTTAAATACCTCGAAGTTATACTTTATATATAAGAAACTAGATTATTACTCCTAGAAGTATTCGCTAGAGGAATAATAAGAAGAAAAGGCTCGATTTAGAGCTCGAAACCTCTATTAGTTTAAGGCCCCGAACTCCTGAAACTTTAATTGAGACCTTAGTTATTCTTACTTATAATATATAGCTTATATAAAAGGCGAACTAGAGATATTATTAAAGAGCTAGGTCAAATCCCTGAGCCTAGCTCGGAAGGGTGCACGTGACTCGGCTACCACATGTAATAGCCCACGCGTCGCTTCCTAAACCTTCCCTTATTAGTCAAATATACCCTAATTATCTACTACCTCTTACTCTTACTATATACTATTCCTATGAGGTAATACCCTATAGGCTCCTTTATTTAATAGGTTATGAGCCCGGACTACGAAAACAAGAAGGGAATTAGACCTTAACTCCGACTAGTCGTATTATTAAAAGTACTAGTCGCGTTATTAAAAGTACTAGTCGTATATAGTACTAGTCGAGTACTAAATCGCTAGTCGAGTACCTAATTACTAGTCGAGCACCTAATTACTAGTCGAGTACTAATTACTAGTCGAGTAACTAATACGAATAGCCCTAGCTATAGGATTCGAATACTAAAAGCTATACTTAGTTATTAGTATATAAATTTTATAATAACTTATTCGAGCGTCGTATGACGATAATTAAATACCTACTACTCCAAATAGCTCAAATCGTCCTCCTTACCTCCGAAAACCCTATAATAGACGATTATAAAACATATATAAAGCTACTAATCTTAGTAAGGGAGAACTACGAGAGCTAGTTCCGTAAGGCTAAGCTATAGTATTAATTAAAAGATATTTAGTATATTATCGAGATTATAGTCGAGTAATATACTTAGATTAGTAATATAAAGAGAGTTATAAGAATACTATTATTAAGTAGAGTTAATATACTATAAGATAATAATATCTCTAAGTTAAGTATAAAGTTCGAATAACTCGAGGGAGTATTTAATAGCGAGAAATAAACGAAGTACGTGAAGGATTAGGCTACTATACTACTAATCTTTAGTAATAGACTTAGAGAAGACAATGAACCCCTTATAAAAGAATACGAAATAGCTAAAAACGTCTAGACCTAGCTAAGGCTAAAGTACGAGAAGACAAACGAGTCTATAGTAAACTATTACCTCGGGAAGCTTTAGGACTTCTTATTTAATAAGAATACTAGGATTAATGTATTATAGACTAAGCTAAAAGAATACTATTATAACCTAGTCTTAGTAAATAAGTTAATAAAGGTTACTTTCCTAGACTCGGTATTACTCCTCTTCCTTATTAGGAAACTCCCGGAAATCTACTAGGTTACTAAGGATAGCTTCTAAGTTAACTTATCCTATATAGTTAAAGAAAAGATCTATATCCTTAGAGAAGTCGAAGTAGAGTATCGAGAACTTGAGAAAGCTTATACTATATTTAAAAGCCGGATTTATAGCCCTCTATAGTACTATAATAGCCCTTAATTAACTTACTATAATAACTCTAACCCCTAACGAGACGACTTATCTTACTCTCACTATTAATATCACCCTTACCCCGACTTAAGAGAGTCTCAGAAATTCGATTACTATATCTATAATAAATAATATATAGCTTATAACTACCCCAACCTTCCTCTTACTAAGAAACTCTTCTAGTAATATAAGAGAGAGAAGAGTAATAATAGTATATTAAAGAAGAAGTCGTTAATATAGATTACCTTAACTCCTTCCTCTAAATCCTATAATAAGAAGACTATTAGTTTCATAGCTAATATAAGTAATTCGGACGAATTAACTATATAAGACCCTAATTCTAATATCGAGACTAATTCAGAAGTTAAAGAATACTACTTATCTAAAGAAGATATTAGTAAGGCCCTTTTATCTCTATAGATAAGAGATACTACTATATTATTATATATATCTAACTAACTCGACCTCTTTAGATCCCTAACTCTAATTAGATATTAAAAGATTTAGGTTAATAGGGGAGTAATTTACTTATACTATAAGGGTATAGTAGTTCTCAAATATAGTAATAGTTTATAGACTCTATTATCTAATATCTTCTTTATTCCTAGTTTAGGTATTAATCTTCTCTCTACTTATTAATTATATAAAAAGAGGTTACGTGAATTATTTAATATAAAGAAATTATACTTTAAGCTCAGAAAAGAAATAATTATTAAAGCTATAATATAAAGTAGTCTCTATATCGTGATATATATAGCTAAAGGCTAGTAGAAAAGGCTTATATATCTAATACCCTAACTAATCCTTTAAGCTCGACTCAGATAATTAAGAAGAGTAATTCTAAGGTTATTAAGAAGCTACCTAAGGATAACTTAAGGAACTAATTATTAATATAAACCGAGAAGTGTCACGAGTCGGTAGTGATATACTCAATTAAATAGTTTCCCTAAATATAAGAAGAATAATCTAAGGAGAGAAGCTAAGTCTAGGCTCTATACGATAATTTATATTCTATATAGAGCCGTTAATAGGATAATACAGGTACCTAGGGCTCTTAGGCACCTAGTCTATCTATAGGTCTTAACCCGTCACATTACTCCCCCCCCTCCCCCTCCCTTTCCCTAGAGAGGGACTCATATATGTCTAGTATAGTAATGTCTTAGAAGGCCGACTTAAGCTCTTAACTAAGGTCTATATACTCTATCTATTTTACTAAAACCTAACGTTAGTGACCTCGACCTTATCGTATAACTCTCTTTCCTAAGATCTTCTCTACTCTATATTCCTCACTTCTATTAATAAGCTCTAGCTCTAGCTAAGAGTTAGTCGTATACTAGGATAGTAGCGGGTCTATTACTACTAGATATAATAATCAGGAATAGAATATATTACGGATTCCTGGCAGTATATTAAGCTTATAACTATAAGAGCTAATTACCTTAATTACTTTATACTTAGTATTCTTAGAGTTAAACTTCTTTAATAACTACTTTATACAAATATTCTTAAGGTTTAGCTAGACCTTATCCCCTAGTTTAAAGCTAGGCGCTTACTATCTTATCCGGTTAGTCATATCCTCTTAAACCTATTATACTACTACTATAGATACTTGAAATTACTTACAAGTATCTCTCAGCTTCTATATAATAGCTTCACTCTACTAGATTAGGCTAATCCTCTCTCGTATAAGGACTTCGATATCGTCTAACTTTACTAGGTATATATAGTAGCTATAGGTTAAGAAGAATAAGCTAATACTAGTACTAGTAGTATTATAGTTATTAATTACTAGCTTAGCTAAAGGTATTAGAGACGCCTAATTCTCTTATATATAGTCGATATACGTATATACGAATACTTTGATATTCTAATTTATCTATTCTATAGACTCATCTATCTCTAGACTAAATACTATAGATAACCTTCGTATAATCTTTAGGAGTTAGTAGACTTATACCTAAAGTACTCTAGTAAACTATAGTCCGCGGTCTGAGATAATCGCTTTTAGAAGACTATAATATTAGTAGAAGACTCGTATAAAGGTCTTAGCTATTACCTCTATAGTAAGACTCGAGTATAGTTCTAGGATAATACCTTTACTAAGCTTATCTATAATTACTAATAGGTCTATATAACCTTAGCTTAATAGTAGCCTAGTAATAAAGTCTATAAAGATCTTACTCTAGACTCTCTCAGGGAGAGGTAAAGGTTTCAAGAACCCGTAGTAATAGTCCCTCTAAGCCTACTTCTTCTAATAGCCGTTATAGTTCTATACGAACCACCTAACCTCTCTGAGTATACCTAGCTAGAAGAACTATCTTATTATTAAGGCGGCCGTTACTTCTCGGCCTAGGTACCTAGCTATTATAGAGTCATAAGTCTCTTAGATAAGCCCTATATAGAGTAGTTCTAACTCAGGGACCTAACGATGTCCCCGGAATAAGAGTTACCCTTAGCTATCTAATTTATACTCTGAGATTAATACCTTAACCTAGAGCTCTAAAGGGAACACACGCTTCCCTTCTTATATAGCTCTTACTATTACTCTATATGAAGTATTTATATCTTCTATATCTCTCTAGAGGCTCTAGAGGCCTCCCTATATTACTACTACTACTAGTATAGCTTATACCCTTTATATAGCTTTCGGGGGAGTAAACATCTCTAGCTATAGTAACTAAATATACTAATACTTAAGCCTCTCGTCTAATAAGGACACTAGGAGGTCTTACTCTCTTCGCGAGAGTATATCCGCTCTCTCGTTCATATAACCTAGTATATACTAGATTATAAAGTTATAACGTGAAAGAGTAAGGGACTAATATATCTAGTACTCTATAAGCTTCTAGACTATTATAAAGTATTCTAGGCTCTTATAATCTATATAGATCTAGAAGTCCTTTATACTTCTTAGCTCTATATCCCACTTATTAAGACACTACACGATTACTAATATCTCCTTATTATAGATCTCGTAATTGTATTTAGTAGGGGAGTTCTTCTTTAAGAAGTAGTTATATAGTCAGAGTACCCTATTATCTCTATACTATATAAGAGTACCCCTAATATATTACTTAGATAAGTTAGTCTCGATAATTATTATACGATTAGCGTCAAATAATACTAGTACTAGCGCTTCTATAAAGAGTCCTTTGAGCTATTTAAATACTTAATCTATCTTAGTTATCTATACGAATATAGTATCCTTCTTTACTAGGCTCATTATTAGCTATATGACGTCTAAGAACCCTTAGATAAACTTCTAGTAGAAGTTTACGAAGCTAATAAAGCTCTATACTCTTTTTATAGACTTTAGGGCTTCCTAGCTAAGAATAGCCTTTACCTTCTCGGGATCTATCTATATACCTACCCCTGCCTTAATTATAAACCTAAGGTACTTCATAGACTAGACCTTAAACTCATACTTATTAATATCTAACTATAGTCCTACTTCTTATAGCCGGCGTAATACCTTCTATATATACTCCCTATACTTAGCGAGGGTTCCCTCAGAGTATACTAAGATATTATTAACGTATACTAAGTAGAACTTATTGAGGTAATCTCTTAATATCTAATTAATATACTTCTAGAAAGTACTCGGGGTATTAGCTAGCCCAAATAGTATCACGAGCTACTTACGAGCCTAGTATCATAAGTCTGTGTTTTTAGCGATTAATTGACCCCACTAACCTTCACAAAAAATGCCTCCTACCACCCCACCACTCGAATTTAACCACCTTCCAGGGGAGGAAATTGAGACTAAGCATAAGGAGGCAATACGCCAGCTCTATGGCTTTGCTAAGATACCAGTTGAGGTACTTATGACACGATATGGGCTCGTACGGTCAACAGTTGAGAAGATTCTACGATACGATACGCCCGAGCGCATACGAATTACTCGAACCGGAAGACCCTCCCTCCTCACCGATAAATAAGTCGACGAGATTATAGAATACGCGTCCGAATCGTGGGATCATAGAGTCCTTGACTATAGCAAGCTACATGACGAACTTGGGCTTGAATGCTCTGTTTTAACGCTTGAGAGACGGCTCAAACAACGAGGGTATTTCCGGTGTGTGGCTTGCCAGAAGCCCTACCTCACAGCGGCCCAGGTTATCGCACGATTGCTCTGGGCAATTATACACATATTCTGGATAAAGGAGTAGCTAAAGGTCCTCTGGTCTGATAAGGTTACGTTCTTAGTTAGGGGCAGGACAGTTAAACAGAGGGTAATAAGAAACAAGAACGAACGTACGTGTCCGACATGTATTTAACACTAGTTTCATCGCGGGCATACTACACCGGTTAATGCGTGGGGTACAATTGGATATGGCTATAAGAGTCCCTTGATATTTGTCCACGGTTCTGGTAAGAAAGGAGCCTTTACCCAAGTCAATTACCTTCACCAGGTCCTCTCGCGTATTCAGCTAATTCTTGAGGCTTTTGCGGCTATTACACACCTCCTTCGGCCCTCCGCCGAGCCCTTATTTATGGAAGATGGCAACTCAGCTCATGGCCATAAGTCTACTCG